>PDGT01000021.1:3560415-3683140 GCA_003671415.1 Megathymus violae
TTATAAACAACCATAGCGACCCAATACTGCACAGCCATGTTCCACACTTTCATGGAGTCTCTCAGAGTTTCTACGGTTTCACAACCCCAAACATCCATAGATTCTACAGTTCTGAAGTCATACTGTGTTGTTTTAGCCTCCTCTTCTGACCTGAAAGTAAATTTAACTATATTAAAACAGTAGTCAAACCGTACAATAAGTCTTCATACTGCAATGATTTTCACCTACTGAACTGACAAACAAGGTAGTGCTATGTCGTAACGCCAAAGACTGATTAGATTCTTTCTAGTAGAAAACAACAATATATCCTCCTCTCATCTCATAAGTGTTGCGTTAAGTAAATGAAGTGCAGTGAAATATTATAATGCACCCTTGAATCCCTATAAACCGAATAAGATGGCTTCACGCTACTGAATAAATTAGCAGATTTTATATGTTGTGCCTAGACGCGACTATTTTAAAAATGCCCAGCATGGGTATTTAGGGCTCTAAGGGGTTCCACCCATCCTTGTGTCGAAGCCAACCTTCGCATGCTTGTGATGAACCCTGCCATCCAACGAGGGAGGTCATAGCGAACGGTTTTTCCTATTAGAGGTCTCTGGGTTCTAAATCACCAGTGTAATTCTCTTCATAGAACCACCCGTATCATGCAACAGCAACGCTTGTGATTTCTTCGATATTACAAAATTTATGCGATTGATATTTATATTAATGCCTACCATTGATCAGCCCATCTGCTTCTTTATGAGCTACTATCGTAATAAAAATAATACGAAAGAAAAATAACCAACATTTGCTTTAACTTGAGATATCCAACCCGCGGCCCATGTCCCGGCCTGTTGCTACCGTGTACAGGATATGCCCCAAGACCTGCAGAATTGCAAACACTCTCGGCGAGAGTCATGCCGCAGTAGATACGTTGACGGAACGCGGCGAACAAAGCCCAAGGGTACATCATCCTGTATATGAAACTACGATTGTTGTGCTCTTCAGTCAGGATATACTGAAACAAATATCGAAAATCTTTTTTTTGTATACTATATTTTCGTCATACATTAATTTACAATATTAATATAATCCTATTTGGTTAGACATCCTTGTCATGACCCTTCCATCTTACGGGTTCCCTCCGAGATTAACCAACTTGATATTAAGTCAACAGTTCTTGTACATACATGAAAGCTATTAATTCTGGGTTTACCCAAGGTTTTGTATATATTTCCCTTGTTTTTTTTTGCATTTCAATGACATGCTATAGGAAACCAGTAATTTTTGTTTTTTCACTTATATAATCTTGTTATGCAGATAACAATTTGTTAATGTATTCTACAGTGCCTTAAATATCTGTCAGTCACATTCAAAGGTTATTTGATAAACAAATTTGTTTCTGAAGTAAAAAATCTAAGTGTGTTGTTGACCCCTTTCGTATTACAAATATCTAAAGTTGGCAGTTACCACGCACTGTTAATAAATCATCTGCTCATTGTTGTCATACAAACCTAATTACAATATTTGAACTACATCAAAAGTAATTAAACCTAAAATTAAAATTACCTCTAGAGGCCACAAATGTGAGAATGCCAAGTACAAAGAAATATATAAAGGTACAATTTTTAGAGTGTTAATAGTGAAACCAGTACAATCCACATATTTACTGAAGGGTAAATGGAAGTAGTCATCAAAAGTTCTGTATCTATAGTATGGACCTGAAAATAATGAAATATAAATTATATATACATATATACTCATTTAAAATAAAAAATGATACTGCTAAATCAGTGATTATACCTTATAACCTAGTTTTGTAAAGCCTTAGATAATGGTATTAATAAAATACAGACCCTTTACGTAAGGGGATTTCAGTGATTTGATATTACTATAAATACTAAAGTATTAACAGCATATAATTGTAAACAGCAGACAAGTTTTTATTCATTATAATAAATGCTTAAGTGCTTATGAAATGAATTAATTCATCATGTACTATATAAAAAGCCATTTAATCCATTTTGAAGATTAGCAAGGTTCTATTGTATGTTACAATTTGTAATCACTTATCTACTGTATTAAAAGCTAATTAATACTTATTAATATTACTGTATTAATTTTAAGGAAACATTAAATTTTACCTAAGCTTAAATATACCTGTAAGCAATCCAATATAGTTGAATGCATAATGAAACAAGTCCATCAAACTAGGGTTTATGAGCTCCACAAAGTCATCATCAGTATCTTTGACTCTATCGGGTCTTGGCTCATTTTCATTCTTTTTTCTTTTTGCTATTGCCAGCCAGGAACCATTTATCTCAAAAGATACTCCAACGACCCTTAGTACAATAATCATTACTATCAAGTTAGTTTGTCCAGATGATAATGGCAATCCAAACTTGTCAGCTAATCGAAAGAAGAAAAGATAGCCAAACATTAAGAAGAAAGTTACTATATGACAATACCTACAAAAAAAAATGTTCTTTAGAAACATAAATTTCAACATGAGAAATTTGGTTATAAGGAAGTTTTAAAATAGTTTAAATAATATAGAAGTTTTAATAATATTTGTTTATATTCGCAAATTTTATGTAACATCAACTCGGTTATTATCCATGAAAGCCTACAAAAATATCAAAGGTAAAAAAAGCAGTTTTATGACAAATTCTTTTTATGAGATAATATTACAAATACCTACCTACAGCATAAATGCGACATTGTTAACGTTAAAGTAATTAAAAAAGTACCAGTGTAGTAAAAGCAATTACTACAATTTTTTCCTTTTTCATTACTTACTTAACGGTGGTGATTTTTATAGCCATAATTCCAAGTATTGCCGAAAGTATAGGATGAACTGCACTGTATCCAGAAACGATAACTATGAGTAACATCCCCAGTGAAGAGCCGACCCATTTTTTTAAATGAATTGATCCTAACTTTCTGTAGTACGGGCCAATAAAAACACTGAATAAAAGTAGTGACAAATAAATTATATCATTCTTATTCTTAGCGAAGAATGAGAGCATTTTTTCAGCGCTTTCACTTGCACAACTAAGTTTTCATGGCAAAACTAACTGATATTGTGAAAGGTTTTTATTGTACGTGTTTATTTACAATATTATTAAAACCAATATTAAAGCAGTAAAACCTTTAAATTCCAAATAAATATTGTGTTATAATGTAATATGATTACTGTCATTACTGATTTAAGCATCATAGTACTCTATGATGATTTGTTTACTCCTCTTGGACTAGTGGTGTGCAATTAATAGATATATCGAAAGGAATCATTCGATTATGACGATGTCTCGATATATTTCGATTATCTTTCTTTTCATATTTAACGGCTTATAGGGGCAGTTGCTGGAGATCTCTCCATTTCTCTTGATCGAAAGTCGTCTCCTTCACCTCCATATACGACATAACGCCCAGCCAACTTTCTCTTTTATCAGCTTCGTATTACTTATTCTTGGCGTTATTTGTGTGTGTCGCAGGGAAGGAGACATGCATGAGATGAAAACATTGTCGTAAGGCGGCAAACACTTCTTTGGCAGCAGTAGCCCTATTGTAACAACAGTATTCCACACACGGTCGGACTTAAGCTTTATACAGGGTTAAAACTGTTTCGGTGTGAAGTACCGCCGCAGCTTTGCAAGGACCCCGAGTTTCCTTGCGGCCGCTTTAACTTTGGAAACTTCAACTCTCAACAATTGAAGATGATCAGTACGTTCTAAGGATAAATTTTGGAAAGTAGGAGGTAAGATGAACGGGCTCTTCTTGGCAGAGAACAGACACATCTGCGTTTTCATGGTATTGAAACTAATTAGATTGGCATCACCCCAGTCGGATATTGACCGATGAGTGAAATTCATACGTTAAATCATGGCTTCTCTTTCGGAGTGTATTTTATCCCTACTGTTCCAAGCAGTCAGCAGGTATCTCTCCACTACTGTGCTGTTATCTACTTACCCATAGTCATTGGGTTTGTGTAGATCATTAATGTGGAGCAAGAACGGCGTTCGTTATCTGCTATTGGAATGAACGACCATCGACGACAACTCGAAAAATCGATTAGAAAGTCCTTTACCCAGCCAATATAACCAGAAGAAATACCATAAGCTGGAAGCTTGCTTAATAGGCTAGCATGCCAGACCCTGTCGAAAGCCTTCAAGACATCTAAGAAGACGGTAAACGCTTCCCTTTTTTATTCAAGGGCCTAGACTAGACCCAGTCTTGAGAGAAAGACTTAACGGAAGTGTCAACAAAGAAAATAACTCGTGAGCACGTCTTTATTACAATCTCTGAAATTCCGTCAGGACCACTAGCTTTTTTCACGTGTAGGTACCGCAAGGTCTTGAGAACCTTCTTGTTGGTTATATTGGATATTTATTTATTATTTCGGACATAGAGGAGCCGCAGTGAAAAATTTATGGTGATATTTTATAGCTGACATCTAAACGCAAATTTTCGGCAAACAGAAAGGGGACCAAGTGCGCCTTTTCTTCAGCCATATGACCCAGAGAGTCATCTGGTATTACCAGTGGAGGGAGTGCCCCACACTCAAGAAATTAGTTTCAACCGCTTTAGCCAGAGACCAATAAGCTCTCCTGACAGATAGTTGGTCAGAGTTATGCATCGATATGTTGGATACGATTGACATAGACCTTCTGTAATGCCTCTTTGTAGGACTTGGCGGCGAGATTAAAACTTTGTTCTCAGAACTGATATCAAAAGTTTTGCGATCTCGAGCATCTATCCATGATAAATACGCCGAAGTAATCCATCACTTGATGTACCACGTCGGTTATAGCATCCGCGCAACTCGTAAGATCTCCGACACGAAGGTTAAAGTTATACTCTATTATGTATCCTGGATAGCCTATTGAATGAGGTGTTGCTTGGGTGATCTGTGCTAGAATTAGAATTGTCGTGCCATTGGGACCTCAGCTTGGAGACCGCGAGGACATCCGAACCCCCTTTGGATCGCAATCAGGTCTCTTCATCCGGTCGCTAAACGGCATAATGAAGCCTCATGTCATTTATTATACAATATAATGTCTTCCTTTGCATTGCACATTGCCCTTTTTACTATATCCCATCTACCTACTGACTATAAATCTATTGTTACGAAGCTTCTCGAAGTCGGCAGGCTTACGAAGTTTCTGGAAGGGTGGCCGACCGTTACGGTGAAAAAACAATGGAGGCAATAAAAGAGAAACCCCGGTAGTAATAAAAACTACCTGGGTCACTTCAGGCTAATCTGGCCCGTATGCCTTAGGCAAAAGGGGCGAGATTGGCGTACATGAGGGCCGAAATGAGGGTGTTTACCTGACCCGCTATTGTTATGTCGCTTTCCGAGAATTATTGTTGTCGTCGTTTATTTCAACGAAGGGTATGGAAAAATCTGGAAGCCCGGAATTCGGTATAAATAGCGGGCTTCGAATACGAAGCGAAGAGTTTTCTCCCTACGAAGCGAATACCTGCGATCTACGAGTGTAACTGTGATTGTGAAGTGTGTGTGAAAAAAAATAAAGTCTCTACGGAACGATTGTAGCATTTTTACGAGCCTACGGATCCTGACACGTAACACTATTATAGCAGTTCTACTTATAGAATAATAAGGTTACATATAAATTATTTTTGGCTATTTTTACCTTGGCAGAGAGAACGTTATGCAGATAACGTCAAATCGAAATAAAATTAATACAAAATTGAACTGAAGATCTACAGTGCAAAAAAGCTGAGAATAATAAACATAATTAGTAATTATTAGCAATAATATCATTAGTAAAATACCGATAAGAACTAAAGAAAAAATATAAATAATAGTAATTTTTATAAAAATTGTCAACATAATGGTTCAGAACGGAGATTGTACATGTCCGCAGGATCCTAATTTGTTTCGGGCGTTTATCCATAGTATCTACAAAACTATCGATGCACCTGTAACACAATTTAGAGGTCAGTTTTTTCGCTATACTAATATTAACCAATATAGTAGAATTAATATGTACTTGCAAAGCATTTGTTCTTGACGACCGGATTCAAAAAATTACAATATATTAAAATGGTAACTAGAATTTCAGCATGTAATGTGTGTATATGTTTGTATGTGCCTTAAAACCATGTTTAAAATAATAGTGTCGGCATATCATTGAAGAATGTTTCTGTAGTGTAAAAGCTGGTAATGCTCCATGGGTATACTGAGGTACTTATAATGTCGACGAGGTACTTATAATGACGACTCTCTTTTTAAACTGGGAAAATTCACAGTATCAAATTGCGTTCAGACCACAGAGTACATTTTTATATACCGAAATTTTATAAACCGATATATATGGTTCCGACGCATCTAACTTACTAACCTGTGGTACACATGATAGAACACACTACACTAGGTGCGGGACTAAGTGTAGTGTACCATTAAAACTGAAAATCTTTCTGTATCATTTTAATAAAATGGTCCAGGAAAATCCACCGGACGACAATTTATTTAGAGCTTTTGTCAATAGCGTGTACAATACGATAGATGCGCCGGTGACATGGTTCAGAGGTTTGTTCTTTTACATTTTCAATTGTATTGTTATGTAAGAAAATTATTGTAATGTGTTGTTATGACGCAGAGAGGATTGTGGAGCCCAACCAGAAGCAGTACCCGTGGTATCATCGTAAGTTTCCCCGGGTCCCCACTATCGACCAGTGTTACACTGACGACGTTCTATGCGACTTTGAGGCTAACGCACAGTTCAAACGTGATAGGTATGTTTAATTATTTTCTTACCGTACAGAATAAAATTATCGGAATAAAAACCGAAGCAGTCCAGTAAACTATGATTATTATACCATATTGTATTCCAATCATAAATTATATGAGTGGCTGTCAAATAGAAAGTCAAGCCACCTGATTTTAAATGGTGTCACTGCTGTTTATGGACATAACAAAAATAAGTCATAGATGCATTGCTAGCCAAGAAGTGATCCTGGTGAGTTTCAGATAGCATGAAATTAATTGAAATATATTAAAAACGCTTCATCGCTAAATGTTTAGGAAATTATTAAAATATTTGATATGCTATTCTTATATTCTTTAATGGATTACATTATATGATTTTACACTCATTGTGAACATTGTATATTTTAGCGGTAATGGTTACCATTGATTTTGATTTTTTAAAGTTATGTTTCAACATTTTCATGGTGAGACAAGTCCCATGAGTACCCAATAAATACTATTACTACTACTACATGATTGTTAATCATTTTAAATTATTCAGGTATGTAGATTCTGAAATTCTTAATATCTTGCGTATGCGGTATGAGAATTGCATGATGTACGAAACTCCAGATATCTTAACCTGCAAACCTCTATGGCAAAAATACAAGGAAGCTGAAGAGGCTTGGTTCATTAAATGTAAGTAGAAAAATATAACTTCAATCTCTAAGATATAGATAAGGACACCATAATAAACACTGACCATTAAAATTTACTTCCTAGTTACACATGAACTACCACAATAATTCCGTACCAGGATTATAGTGGTTATTAACCCACTACTAGTAACTTAATTGTCACTTCACTTCAGTGTGCCTATGTCTTAATTCATATATTGTATATGGGAGACAGTTTTGGAATGTTAACAAATGAGATATATTTGGATAATTAGGCTTGGAAAAAATACAATATTAAAATAGCTTATAGCTAAATAAATGTTATAGTATGTTTCAATATTTTAAAATATAATATGTTTGCATGTTCAGTTTTTTATTACTTATAATTGTGTTAATGTGATAGTTGATTAGTTCTTTGCAATTTTTGAAACATTTTGAATTTAGGATTATAATAATTATAGGTGTAAGACTTATATAAATATCAGAAAATTCTTATAACAAATGGTATGAACCTGAATAGAAATATTATGACATTTTATGAAATATAAATTTCATATAAATAAGAGGCTACTATTAATTAATGATATTATTTTTTATTGGTTAAACAATATACTTACATATTTATTAAGGCTAATTAAATATTTTTAAATGATTTAAATGATTCATAAAACCCCTATAACTTGAATTAATTAATTTATTTAATAGAACTACGAAAAAAATTGCATCATTGTAGACTTATTAAATATTGTGCTATATTTTTTATTAAATATTGTGCTATATTTTGTCCGAGCTGAACAGTTACTTTTCAACACTAACTCTATAAAAAAATCCACCTTTGTCAGAACCCTCATTCCTTCAATGATGTATAAGTAGCAAAGGTCAATTTTATTCAATTCAAAAAAAAATTCAATTCAATCTTATATTAAAATATTTGAGCTATTACCTTTATCTGATTCATGTTCTTGTGTGCAATGCTCTTTTTCACTAAGAAGAATTAAATACGAATCTTCTGCTTTCAAATTATCTTCATCAAGTCTTTTTTAAGTTTATTAAATAAAATATAGAATTAAATCCAGAAAAAAATTTTCGTATACACTTTGTTGCATGTTTCTTGCCTGCTCATACATGAAGCATAAGTTTAATTCGTAATATAAAAATTTATATATACCTAGTAATCAAAATTTATATATCCCAAACCTTATTATTTCCGGTCCTTTATTCAGAAACTGATCCTGTGCAAATTACTACTTATTTATGTTTGTAAAAATATAGTCCAAATTTTAGTGTTGAAAAGAATCGTTTGCACCCTGAAATTTCCCCTAAACCAATTGTAAAACTGTAACTTATATTTTGCAATCAGTGTACATGTGCGGAATACTTTGGTTTAACGGCCTCCATGCAGCTATAAACATAGTTCCGTTATCTTGATAATTAACCCATCATCTAAAAACTTATAAAAATGTTCAATCTTTTACAACCATATTTCAATCGAAAATTATTGCCATGCAGTGATATTTCTGTTTATTACATGTTCCCTCCGTTTATCATACATATTCCCTCCATTTTCACATGTAAAATAGTTTTTTGAGCGAATAATATATCATAAAATTTTCCTTAGATGGAGATCTAGGAGCATATGCAGATGCCAAGAAAGCATACATGAAGCAGAAACATCGCATGATTTGGGAGCGTCGTCATGGCCCTCTGTCTGACCAGACCAAGTGAAAATTAATTCAAATAGAAATTTGGTCGACATCTGTAGATAATTATAACTTAATAAATGTTAGTGTTTATTTATATTTGTTTATTTGCCCAGTATCATGAAGATATTTATTTCTAATAGTAATAAAAACAACATGTTTCAAAAAATAACATTTAATTTCCAACACAATGTTCATTTTCATGCAATTATGACAAGATACGACGTTCAGACACACCAATTTAATAGTTGGAAATGCAACAAGAAATTAACGATCACAGAATTACGAAGATGTAGAAAAAATACTAACATCTTCCCTTACTGTACTTGAAAGATCTTAAGCTATCTTAAAGTTATAAATTTAAAACTTTGTTATTGGTCACAAAAGTAAAAACAATATTGGCTTATAGTACTTAATGGTATCTGCTACAGTCTTAAGAAATTCAATTCACTTGGAAAGTGTCCATATAAGTTGCCAATTGCCCCTCTTACTTATAATACATTGAATAGAATTTCTTTCAATTTTAAAATCTCATTTATAGTTACAAAATAATACTATAAATATATTAATCCGCCAATTTCAAATTTTGTAGCAGAATTTTATATCTTTCAACTTACGTAAATATATATGATATTTTAAAATTGGACAGGTCGCTTATTCAGTAGAAAACCTAATGTGCTTTTTTAAAATGCAGACTGGCAGTGCTAAACAAATAATAAATAAAAATTGCACTGAAATAATACACTCCAGGATTACAATGGGCTTGTAAAAAGCAACACGAACAGGACATGTAACTACGAACTACTAAATCTTATTCTCCAGTTAGAGTACTGAGACACGACTGTTTCAGTTTCATGATTCACATTCAAGTTCGCAATAGTTTGTACAAATCCTAATATGCAAGGGCCTGCTCACATAGCTAATTTAAAAGTTCCGCTATTCCACATTAATACACATAATAATATGATAATATCTAATAACTAGTA
The DNA here is from genome assembly GCA_003671415.1 of Megathymus violae. Taxonomy (NCBI): domain Eukaryota; kingdom Metazoa; phylum Arthropoda; class Insecta; order Lepidoptera; family Hesperiidae; genus Megathymus; species Megathymus violae. The sequence goes on from PDGT01000021.1 coordinate 3,570,479, forward strand.
AAGATCGTAAATAAATGTGCTTTGTTGTACCAATTAAGAAAATATTAATGTACACTTTATACATAAATAGATTTTTGTAGAATTAATTCACCGGATTAGATGTGCCATTCATTGGTACTTGAATATCACAGAATTTCACGAATTCTCATTACATGATTGACATCATTCATAACTACACATTTATTTACAACATAAAATCACACAAACACATTGTCTACTATTCAAAGCGATCAATCTACACATCGTATAGTTGCGAATATCTTAAAGGCTAATTATTAACTACGTCTGTCAGATTTCTAAATACAATTAATCAATCGATCAACACTAAGTGCAGTGGCGGTCGGTTGAAACAGATTTACGACGGGCCACTGGAATATGCCTTAAACTAATAATAATTAATATTCAGATTTTACTTAATTAATAAATAATCTAAATTAATATAAAAATATGTTTGCACAATTATTAATGTGGAACACGAGTTACAACGAGACTGTCAAAAGGAAACAATTATTGCACTTCAGGCACAAGCATATTTTTTCAAAGCAATATAATTTATAATCGGAAAACTTTTATAAAAAATTTTGAACTTCTTTAATTGACTTTACATCAGTGAAATGATTTAAAGTCGATATAATATTTCGACAAAAACCTGGCATGTACTCTTACAACATTACTTCAATAAACATTTCAAGAATATAAAACGTTCTCTAAAATTACATAAATTCGAATAAGTGATATTTCTATGAACAAAGTAATTATGATTATTACAATTGAGTACGAAAACAATTAGCGACAAACACAAACTAAGTCACGTAAAGAAAAATTAAAATAACTATAATACATACTCACAGAATCCATAGAGATCAAATATCAAAGGATAAAATTCTTCACACATAAAACCACATTTTGTATGATTATTGTACTTTCATTGAAACATTCGAAAAATGTTATAAGCGCGGTCCGTTTTACATAAAACTATACGTTAACTAGTCCTTAATCGAGATTGAGCCGCGAGCTGGTATGAAAATGATATGTACCATATAATTCATCTTCTACTTTCAAAATAAAAATTTACATAGACAATTATAAATAATTTGGCCTGTTTCACCAACATTGACTGAATCTTAATGTAGATAAATTTGACACACGGATAAAACAGTTTATAAAGTAAAATTATCTACTTGTCTTTACTAAACTTATTTCATTCACCTAGTTGTATTTACCATATAATCGTAAAACAGACATAACATTTTTAATGTGCTTACAGGACAAAGATAAATAAATACCTAGAATCTTAAATTAAAAGCGATATAACAAATGTCAAAGGATAAAAAAAATTATTCTTCCAGCTACAATGTATAAAATCGGCTATGTGACCTCACAAATTACAGCCAGAATTTATTTGTAATTATAAAAGGAAAGTTTAAAAAAAAAAAGTACAAGCCGGTTCCTTATAGCCAGATAGTGGTCATCTTTATCAAAACATGTCCTTCAGAAATATGCCCATGAGCCAGACTATACAGTTTCAAAGTTACACTTAATAACATTTTGCGAATGTAGGAAAAGTTCTTAATCTAAATAAACACACAAAAATATACACGATCTAAAACATTATTGTTATAGACATCACAATTCTTAGGACACTTGTATTTGTCTAATAGATAAAATTCGTTGCAACCCTTCCATATAAAACCTGTTACTGCGTTGGATATCATCATACAACACATGCATCATTTTTACTTCATATAAAAATTTGGAAAGGAATGCTTAGAGTTCAGTTTTAGGTGGGAATGATGTTTAAACTGCATCAAACTGGGCTGCCAGACGGGTACGACCTGGTGAAAATAATATTAATTACAGTTAAAAGTGTGCTGTAGAAAAAAATTATACACAATTTTAAAAGAAGCTCCATTAAATCATTCGGACATTCTCTACCGATAATTTCCGACTTTCATAAGTTATGAACAGTAAAGAAGGTATAAAGAGAAAGGAATACTTAACTATCTGAAGACTGAACTTAAGGTTGAAATTAACTATGATTGCTACTTCCTCTGTCATTACTTAAAATTATCATTGATCCAAATTACAAGGAAGGAATTGACCGGCGGACTGTCATTCTCAAACAGAGAGCAAAAACTGATAGAAATGACTACACAATAGCAATAATACAGTTTTGAATACAAAACAGCTATTTTATATGTGGTCATGCTAAATACATAAGGGCATGCAGTAACTAAATTGTAGAATTCTGTTTTCGGGCCAAGTCAACGAAAAAAGTTTTGAATACATCTTTCACAAATATAGTCATGCATTTATGTTCAATAAAAATGATATTGATTACAACTATCACAATAAAGTGATGCGTGCTTAACGAAGACAATGAAAGAGGGAAGTCAACAAGAGAAAGTTCATGCACAGTGAACTCGAAGTGGATATTTATCATCATCATCACAATCCTTTAATTTTCCACTGCTGAGCTCGATCTCTCTCGTAATGAGAGGGGTTCAAATTCAAAATCATTTAATCATGTAGGTACTCTGTAAATACACTTATGCCCGTCATTTTTCGCTTCGTTTCGAAAAGGTGTTTTAACATGGTTGAGGTCATAATCCGCTAAGCTGGCCAAGTGCGGGTTGGCAGACTTGCCAATCCTTTGAGAATTATAGCGAACTCTCAGATAGGCAGGTTTCATCACTATGTGATACTTGATTTTGAATACCCTAAATTATAGCTAATTTAATTAAACGATATTTAACATGAAAACCATAACCATGGTATTTAAAACTAAACAGAATCGGCGGTTCATTAAAGCAAAAAATAAAACATAGACGCGTTCCTCAAAACAATTAAATTTTGACACAAACATCGATGCAGTCGACTCACAGTGTGAAACTCCATTGCTGAGCAGCACGTTTTAAATATTATTAGATGAACTTACAAAACTCAAATAACAATAACTTTTTTACTTTTAATTATTTCATTGATTCTATTTTAGTAAAATACTCGATAATAGTTCTAATGTCAAATGCTACATTATTCGTCAGAAATATTTTTTACTAATAATCTCTGCAAGCAACTCATTCCAGCGTTTCAGTTACAATTTTGTATCTAAAAAAAACCATCATTCAATCCAAACATTTCGGATGACGGTGCAGGCATGTTATGTGGTAACCGTCACTCCTACCATAATGCATTGCATTCGTCATTAGGTAAAAAAATTAAACTCACGTTTTTCTTGACTTAGCAGTGCCGTTGGTGTCGGTAGGGCGCTCGCGGGCGGAGAGCACCATATATTGGTTTTCGGAGATTCGAAAACACGGGATCCCTGTAAATAAAAACGCAAAACTCTCATCAAATGCATATTATTTTGATATTACTTCAATAACAATATACAGCCTTGTAGTATAGATAATTACGGCTTTTTTTTTTTTAATATTCCTACAAACAAACACTACGCACTGTTTTTGTTCAGGGAAATCAGAATCGCATTTATTTTGGCAAAGGTTTCAAGAAGCTACACTGAAAAGATTTTTTAATAAATTAAATACAGCATGTGTGACTCATTACACATTCATATCTATAATGGAACTTTTGTACTGATTGTACGTACGAGTACGTACTCATATGTACGTATTTCAATACAGCGTGTAATTACTGTCGAATTTAAAATGTTGCCAGAGTTAAATTTAATTTTGATTTTAATATTAAAAAATATCAGAAATAATGTTTTACATAATTAAATCATAGAAAAATGGAAAAAATAACAAAATCTTATGATATGACTAAACATTGTAGATAATATCGTATAATTTTAGTTATTCAACTATACTGTGTTTAATATAACAAGAATTTAACACATCCAGTACATTAAATGTGAAACGGACGTTGCTCTTTTCCTCCCACCACAGAGTCGCTGCCTGTTCAAGTCGTTGTAATCAAGGCACATTTTTTATTCGACACTTGACAAGACATCACTAAACTGTCCCTCTATTTCGAATCGAAGTATTTTCATTTATTTGCATAATACTCAATGTACGTACAACGCAATGCCATATGAAATTAACGGTCAAGATCTAGACCCTGGTAGCCTACTGGTTTGAACGTCGGTCTCAAGCACACTAGACTCGAATTCGAATCCTGCACGCGCCGCTAACCTTTCAAATTATGTTCATATTGTAAATTAATTATCACTCGCTTTGGCGAAAACATCGTGGTTTTTTACCTGGTTACTTGTGAGTTCTCGATAATGTGATGCACCTTTTCAGAAACCAATCTTTCTTTTGGCAGACGCCATTCCACACTTGATCAGCATAGAAGAATATGTTGTAATAAGAGTTGTAATGATGATTTTTGAATCACTAGCCTTCTGTCCGGGCGGCGTGTCGTGCACAGAGTAGTCTTCGAGCGTACGCTGCAGCGGTGCACACACACGCACTCCCGAGCACAGTGCCCAGCGACCCTCGGCGCCACCCCACGACTGCCAGAACACCACCGCATGCCGCCCGAGGCACTCCAATATTGACGCCATACCTATTACCGTATACATTAATGATTTAAATACTTTTAAATTATTGTACGATCTAGAAGAAAAAAAATTAAGCTAAAAATTAAGGTTTAATGGATCTCAATTCTTATAATTCTCCTTGTCCACGCGTTTTGACTATTAGTAGGTATATATTATATCACAATAATATTTAAAAAGAGATATCACAGAGAGTAAGCGTTTGATACCCATTTTGCAAGAAGTACATAATACGATCACTCATAAAATTACACAAGATCCGTTTGATGAATCATGCGTGCAGATATGTGACTTCACAATGTTTTGAAATAATGTTTTCTTTGTTGTTTGTAATGTTATCTGTGTATTAACGTAGAACTTGAAATGCTTGCTTACGTCGACACTTGAATGAAAGCGACGGTGAAAATTGTGCATAACTTTTAGGATTTAAGCTATCGAAGGCGTTCTAATTTCAACGTATAATATATAAAAATCAATAGCAAACATCACTTACCCATATCTGCGTTCGTAGCTGGAGTGCCGTAGCGTTTCGTATACTCGATGAAGATTTCCATAGCGGTGAGTGGCCCCGACGACTCTGACAGTATCTGAGTTATACGCCACACCGTACGCCACGCGGCCGATACGCGAACGTGTCGGTCCGACACTTCAACGACACCGGCCGCCACCAACTCTTGGAGATTCGGTTCGACGTTGCACAATCTACGGAATGCCGTAACAAAGTATTCTTCAGTGGAGCCGCGAGCGACGCTGCGATCAGCCGTTAACACCGCGCAAGCCGCGAGCGCTGCGTTAGCCCAACGCGGGGAATCACCTGGAGCGTGTACCACGCCGTTATCGACGCACCCACCGATCGCATACACCAAAGCTTCGGTTGACGTCACATCGAGCATATCCGGCAGCGGAGCAGCTCCGTACTGAGCGGCGTATCGCGCACAGAACGAACCGATCGCGACCGGAGCGAGCGCGCTCAGCCGTTGAGCCAATATGGTGCGCGCCGCCATGGGCGTTAAACGAACGCTGCGTTCCCCGGAACTTTCGCAATAAACCGACACCGCTTCAGGTATCAATTCGAACAGCTCAACGAGTTTCACGCAGCCATAGTGTGCGACGCGTAGCTGGCGACCGAAGTGAGCATGGTAGGCGGGCACGAATCGGGAGAACTCCATCCTCAAGTTGGGTGTGTAGCACAGGAGTTCGACGGCTTGCATAGCGAATTCGACGGTTCGCGCGCGTTCCTCTGGCGTGGGCGTGCGACGTGGTAATGCAACGGTCCCATCGGGAGACACTATGACGCTCTGCGGAGTCACCCTTCCCATGAGCTCTTCGAGAGTACACACTCCGTAGTCGACCGGAGAGAACGGACGACCTATTGTTGCCTGATACAATTGTGGGATGTCTTGCGGGTGGACCACACGGCCCGGCTGAGCCTTCAGCAGTTTAACTAGGTCTGAAGTCCAGCGACGCCCTTGAGCCGCCGCCGATATCGTTATCACGCGATATGACCCCGAGCCCAAGACCTGCATTGATAAGATTAGTTTGAAAACCCACAAAAGTATTTTTTATTAATAATTTTCATCATTTACGATCTGAAATCAGACTGTATTTTATAATTAATTGTTGATTCCTTCAATATGTTACTTTAAATCTGAAGATGTTGCTTAGTAACATAGTAGGTACATATAATATGTACTGTGTGTACTCGAGATGGGTTGTCACTTACCACTATGGTATTGCCGAGGGCGGCGAGTAAATCTGGTAATTTTGTAAATCCATAATCAGCTACGCGACATTGGCGGCCGAAGTGATGATGAAAAGCAGGAATGAGTCTACGGAAAATACGGAACAAAACACATTCAGCCCCACAGATCTTTATATTATAGTGTAAATAAATCTTTGTATTGTCTCTAAAATATTGGATTTAATTATGCAAACTAAGTGGGCAAAGTGTCATTATCGACTCATAGTCGTTAGACCATGTAGCATTGGATAAAAAGATTGGATTGTAAATTAAGGTCCGGCAACCCATTGGGGCACATTGGGCACAGCAAGATAGATTAACACGGTACCCTAGTGCGAATTGGTTCACCACCAATTAGGTTAGAGGCCAACATAATTATTGGAGGTACTTATATCGCCTAAAGGACTACTCCGATATGGCCTAACGTGCTCTTAATCTTACGAGTGGACGACAAACAGATGCGCTTCAATTGTTTTTAAAATAATGGTTAAATACCAACATAAACAAAGAAACTATGTTTAATTTAGCATTCTACATGAATTTTAAAACTGTGATGTGTAATCTATTGCGAAGCGCGTGCTTTGGGACCGGGTTATTTAATGTTATTCGCTATGCAGTCGTTGACTCACTATCTCTTATCAAAAAACGGATCGCTATCTAGCTGGCCCTTGGCGTAGATATCTCCCCATACCTATCTCGACAGTTACCCTGCTAAGCGGCGATACATTGCGGTTCATGGTTTTAACGTTAAATTACTTACTTGCTGAACGGTATGGAGCAGCGTGGAGCGGTACGCAGCAGGTCGATGAGCTCACGCTCGAACAGAGCCAGCATCGGCTCGAGGGCGGGCGCGGTGCGCGGACGTTCGCGTTCGTTACTCGACCGAGACGTATCACCTAATACATTACACGTTAAAGTTTTGACCTCTTGCCTGAAAGTGTAGTGACACTGAGAGAAATATATTATCACAAATTTTAATACCTAACACGAGGAGCGTTTGGTATTCATGTTTGAGAGTTATATTAGCAATTTCCCAGGTGCAACGTCAGTTCTATCAACGTATTTAATGTATATCGATGGACTGAAATATTATCTAAGACGCGAGCATTCTATCGGTTCCTAATTCTGATTTTAGGAAAAAATTGAGGATATATTTTGTAATAATAAATTAATAAAAGAACAAATGCCGATTTTATCAAATTATGAAGCAACAATTGTTTCGACACGATTTGTCGAGATCGTAAATTACTTTTAATATGCATCAATACTATCTTCATTAGTAAAAAAATGGTCGAAAGTTTCCTAAAATCGGACATAAGATCAAAACGTGAAAATTGACATGACTATGTCAAATAATAAATGTCACACGGCCGAGTAATTAATAAATAAAATATGAATATCATACAAAAATATCAAACTGTACTAAAACAATTTTTACATAAATTCATATTGGTACACTTAATATAGAAATGAAATTAATTTCATTTTACTTTAGTTTATAATAGGTAATAGAAGTAATTTAACACCAGGTTTTTAATAAATCCGTTATGAAGTAAACGTGTATTTCGGTAAACAGAACATTCGTTCCAAGTCCATGCGTCTTACGTCGATGAGAAAACTTAGGTGCTCACTATGACTAGTATTCTGCGGCGGAGTGTCCATCCGCGGCGTGCGCCAAGTGAGGTGACGCGAGGGGCTGTCGCGCAGCTCGAGGGTGGATACACTGCGCAGTAGCAGCTCCAGAGGCACACCGCGTCGGGGGTCGCACGCCAGTGGGGGGAACGTCGCCTCGTAACACTCCACGAAACTGAACAGAGCAGTTTGTTTACATATTGTGGGCATTTGTTGTAACAATTTTTACGTATAGTAACATTGTAATTATACTATTTATTCTTGCTATGAAATAGTTTTAATTCAATGGAAAATTATCGTTTCTTATATTAATTTTGTTAGTAAATAATAATACAACGGATTTATTGTTTAGCCCTATTTTTGTGGATATAAGAAAATCGATTATATAGGTGTTGTTTTTCTGCCATTTTGACCATGAAAATTATTACGTAAATATGAATTGATTCAGTTTTAAGCATAGAACAGGCGTTAAGTTCATAATTCAAATCAGAAAATTACACTCACTAACATAATATATAAACATATTAATCGATAATAATTAACATCGAAACGAAAATTTAATTGAGGAACTAAATTGTTTCAAAGAATAAAAGTCAATATACGAGACTAGGACAATTCTCATCAATTGCAATAAAAAATAATAAAAAAATTCCAGGACCGCTCATGGTAGCGATTTATTGCAGCGACGGTATATTTTGATTTTCGAAGTGTTTATAATAACAAGCTTTGACTAAAATTTTATTATACTTCATATTTACTGCAATAACTACCGGAAAATAGCCAAAACTTAATTATCCACTCAACAGAATGACTATGCTAAATTTTATTTACTATTCCAGAGGAACAATTTCTCAGGATGAATAAATAATGTACGAGTAAGTTACAAATATAGTATCAAGTATTGTCAAAAGCTGTTCAGCAGTTTTCACATGATACACGCACGGACAGACAGTTAAACAAAAACACCAAAAAATAAAAGGTTGTGCACTATTATAGCTAGATAAAAAAGCTTGAATTATTACAATTTTTAAAATATATTTAATGCGCAGATTTGGCCATTCTACAGTTTCACTATTAGTATAAATCACCCTTTGATCTTACCTTAACAATGGTAAAATTCCACCGTGATTTTCTAGCAAAATTTGTACATTTTTGGCAAGCACTGAGATCTCCATATACACTGGCTGAAGAATGCGACTGCCGTCTTCGTGGCCGGTGTTAAACCCTGCATGAACATGACACTTCCAGGGGGCCTCCTCCATCTCCGTACCGGACACCGGCGACAGGTCTACCAACTGGACCATACGGCCGAACCCTTCGTGGATGACAACAGTGTCCTTGACTTTAGCTATGTCGGATGTAGTGAGTGCACAGCAATGGCGACTCGCGTATGCATCGCGGAGTCTTAGCAGCGGTAGCATGTGATTTTTCTGATCTAGGAGGATGGCTCTTAGTCTAGCTCGGAGTACATCTAGGTTCGGTGCAGGCGAGGGCCTCCCCAAGGACAGTTCGAGTCTTCGCCCCGCCCAATGGTTGTCTAGACGTCTCTTATGAACGCGCGCGATCGCAAGCCGAGCGTCCCATTCCGATCGGAGTACTACAGTGGCTAGCGGCCCCTCTCCTGCCGCCCACACCGATACACGCACTACTGGGACGTACTGATTGAACAGTTTTGTTAGCATTTCCTGGAACAATAGCATGTAGTTACACGAAGGCCCTATAATTGTTGACAATCTGAAAGTTATTTAACAACAACAACATAGTTGTGTAAATTCATGGTTGAAATCTATACTAAGTTATTACAATATTGTAAGAAAGTCCGAATTTTGTAAGGTTGTTTATATGCGGATGGCAATCTTCGGAAGCACGGTAGCTATCTAAAATATTCTCAAGTATTTATAAAAAATATTGGAGTGAAAAAAATGCGGAAGATTTAAATGTGTCAATGTAAATATTTTTGGATAGAGCACATTATTTATTTATTGTCGAATTTCGAGCACTAGGCGATCGGACATCAGTGTAATGTACGCACGTACCTGCAGCACGGTGGGCTCGTACGGCGGCAGGTTGGAGACGGTGACCTCCGCGGCGGCCAGCTCGCAGTCGTCGCTCTGTTCGCTGAAGGAGGCGGACGAGTTCCACGGGGAGGCGGCGCGGCTCTGGCTCGCCTCGCGCCGGCTGTCGTCGCCGCTGTTGCTCGACGAACACCCGGACCGGTCCAGGCTTATCGAACCTACATGTGTTCGTTACAATGAAATAAGTAATATTAAATTAACACACTTAACACCCCCGCACTTCTAGACGTTGTACGTTTGGCAATCTGTTTTTATCGTGGCTGTAGAGATTTTTGTTTTACGTAACGATATGGTTAATTATTTATATATGTAGCTAAAATATTTTGTTTGGATAGATTGAATGGGCAGACGAGATAAATCAACATGTCAAATTGTTATAATGGTCATTCAATGCTTAAATAGATTAGGTATCAGGTAATGATAATATAATAATAAAAATATAGAGTACATACCATGAGTGCCTCTTATCTTGCGCGGACGCGGCGCAGGCGGGGGACAGAAGTCTAGCGGTGGGGGAGTGGGCGCCGGCAACTGCTGTAACGCCAACGCCCAATCGTTTGACATGTTGTGATTTGGCTCGGGTAGACTGCTCGGTTGGACCTGGCTAACCAGGTTCACCTGGGAAATAAAAATTATGTTAAGAAAGGATTCGTTGTTGAACACGGCACAGTAAAATTGAAGGAATCAAAATGTAAAATAATGTAAGCATATGCGAGTGTAAAACCATATCACCAATAATTGGTTATGCTTTTGTTATTTATTTAATTTATAGATTTTAGATTTAAAAAACCGTTGGTGAACTTATAAAGTTAATATCTTATATTTATTACCTATGCAGGTACTTGGGATTATACATTAAAACTAAATAGCGAAAAATATATGGAAGTACGTATAAAACAGGATGTTATGGAGCTCCGTATCCGTAACCTAATCTATAAGATATCCTTAATAAGAAATAAAAAAGTTTAGAATAATTTCGGATAGGGGCAGTGTCTAAATGAAACACGTTCTTACAGGTATTTGCCGGCCGAGCTGACATACTAGCCGCTTCGCTCTCATCTTTACACAGTTTTTATTATTTAATTTTTAAGGCTACTTTTTTTCTATGATTATAGTACAAAATAATTCCTAGAAATAAATATAAACTGTTACCGTATAAATACATTAATATATAATATAATATATACATATCTTTTTTACAAGTCCTAAATAATCTAATATCCATAACGGAAATTATCTCAAATAATCTGAACAAAATTCATAATTGTAACCGTAACTGAAATCGGTAAAATATTGTTCATACATCCGGATACAAATCCAGATCCAAAATTTCATATCACCCATAGTGTAAAACACAAACTCAGCCCCGAGCATTAGAATCATGAGTGCAATATACTGTCACAGTTTGTAATTATATTCAATTATAATACATAAATAACAACAATTGTAAGTTGTGATGGTGAAGTACATTATTTACAATATGTCGCTGTAGAAACGGGATTTAAACTGCCGCTAAAGTCCGCCATATTGAACACGTATTTTTGGAATTAGTGCGTACGTGCTTTGGCGTCGAGCCATATGAATACTCTGCCCATCATCAGTCTTAGATTTTTCCATCGACTAAATAGTATTTTTTTGATGACATTAACGTTGACAGTTCACTCAATGAAACATGACAACCTTACACAAACACGCTAGATGGCGTTAGTCGACACACTTCGACATTATAAACTTCAACGTGCAAGCGTCACCTGCACGGGCGGCGCAGCAGGTCGCGTCGGCTGCTGATTGGTCGGCGGCGCGGTGCTGTAGCCCTCGTCGCTCGAATACACCGGCTGGAAGGGTGTTCGCGGGAACCGCGTACTGATCTTCCTTCCGAACACATCTTCACCGTCCATACGTTTTAATGCCCTGGCGATAGAAACAAGAGAAATTTAACGAAAGACTGTCTATATTTATTCATATGTGTTATATCGCAGTGTTTGAGTTAATAACAAGTGATTTCACTGTTTTTTTATTGGTCTGTATTATGTCACTATTGCACGTCGGCTAGTTTATTAGTTGATATTAACTTAACCGCGTGTCAAGTGATCTCTGCAACACAGGGATACAAATAACCTCAAACAGTAGGAAAGAAAATGCGATCCAAATTGAGATTGACATGATCACGTTTAATTCATATCCAAAATTTATGAAATAGATCTGTTTCCACGGAATAGGAAATAACAGTTATTATGGATATATTATAAGCGTAAATTAAACAAAGTTTTGATTGCTTTTCTGTACATATTTGTATAAACCGATATTTCTTATTCATAGTAATAAGTAAATAAATAAATAAGCAAATCAATAAATTGTATTGTCCCATGAAAGCAAAACACGAAATTTATTACACATCTTATAAAAATGAACAAGGGTTTTGGGTGCGAGTGTTATTTGTTACGTAAGGCATAGGTTTCCCGACACGTTACGAGGGCGAATTATTGGTTTTAATATACTTTAATAATTAACAATAATTGTATTGTATCTGCCCAAATTAAATATACTTAATCAGGGATATGTCAATATGTGTATTGTTATTGGACGAAGCTCATAAAAAATCGACCTCATCCACCTTTGCTCGAACTAGTTTTACGGTGACTGGCATACACACAAATTATTGTACATCGCAACTACCTCGAAACCACATAAAAAAAAACAACAAATGATAATAAAAATAATGGAACGCTATATAAGCCAACCTACAACCACAGACACGATTGCAACAGTAGTTTTTTTACACACGTGTGCAGTCACGGTAGATGACTCAATAATCCGCATTATACTTTTACAAATCACGTTTACTGACACATTTCCATTTTTACGATGTCATTCACCACATCGAATGATTTTAGTTATTCGTACACCGTTATGCTACTTTCTAAATGCATGTATTTTCAAGCAGCGATCAACGAATAAGAATATATTATACGAAATTTGTATAAAAAATGTTTCACTACTAAAATTTAAACTCCTTTGTATTTGGTACGTTACGTATATATTTTACGTTGAAACTCACCCACTAATCAGCATTTTTATTATCTCACTACGCCGGCTATCATGAATCGCTTTAAATTACACAATAAATTAAACAAATAAATAAATAAAACTTAACACTACACTAAATAAATTAAGTTCACCGATTATTATAATATGCTAGGCTTGAGAGGTTGGCAGTGTAATGGCCGTTTTAAATTGTAACAGACCAATAATCGATCAAATAACGTATTTTGAGGGTACACACGAAAATAATTTATTTTAAGGATTTGATTTTACGTCTAGAAATAACATTAACATATGGATGGATATAATGCAAAAATGGTTTACCGTAGCGTAATTTTTTTACTTTCTGTGTTTATCAGTGTCATATAATATATTTTTATTTATCCATTGGAATAATTCTGACGTATTCAGATGAATGATGATTCTTTTTGAATGAATGAATGATGAATTGCTTATTTTTTATCTTTCCAATACGTCAAATGCGTCAGTTTGCATTCATTTGAATGACAGTATTACCAATAAACATAATATTACTAACGTAACAGACGAACGCTCATCTCATCATCGCGTCACCAAAACCTAAATGTGCATGTGTGTGAAAATGACACTTGTGTGAGTGACTGTTAGTGATGTCAAATACACAATCATGCACTGTCGACATGAATGTCGACTATTCCATCACAGGTTTTTTTGCTATATTTTAGATATTCGATTATTTAATTCGTTCTCTTGATTCTTTATTACATCTTAAATGAAGTAATACCATGCTAATTCTAGAAAATTCTCTTTACTTCGCTTCGTCTACTCTAAACTTAACCTTATTGGACGGGATTTATATGAACATATCTTTTTTATTTGTAAACTGATTGAAATAAAACAAAACGTGGTTAAAAGGTACTAAAGAAAACAATAATAATAATTATTATTGGTTTTAATTAATTCTTTGATGTAAATAGATATAACTTATTGCCCTCGGAAATAAACTAACCAACATTAACAAAATGTCAGTTATTTTGTGGAACGAAATAGTTACCCTTGAAATGTCTACAGTAAACCTACCTATCTGGTTCAACATTCGAATCAATTTTTCTTTTAGAACTGCATTTACAGGAAACCTTGAAGGAGTACAATAAGAAAATAAATATGATATCACATTCGCTGGTTATTGTCATATCATAATAATAACAGACATAAAATTCGCCAAATTTTATCAATCTAAGGTGCTAATTGATACTATTCAAAAGCCAAAGATACACCTTTATAACAGTCTAATCTATTTTCTGTCCAATATGTTTACAAGCTGTAAAGGAAAGTAAAACGGCAAAATATGAACAAATCTAGGTAAAACAAAAAATATATATTCATATCTATTTCAAAATTATCCACTTATCGATAGATTTTGTGCAAGTCCTATACGAAACGGTATCATTTTCACGTACACAATATCTTTTTATCTTACACATACATATGAAAGATAGGTTGTTATTCATAAAATGGAGCATTTACTGCATGTTATTAATTTTAATTTATATAATTTTTAAGATCAACTTATGAAAATAAGCATCGTGAAATTGGTATTGCACTATCGGAACTTAGCTGTGGAATGTCTTTTTGTTTGAGTTATTGTTATAATTGACTATGCAGTCTCACAAAGAACACGACATCCTCGTGTTTACTTTTGTTTGTCCGATAAAATATAGTAAGATTGAACAGAAATTAATAAAATAACAAAGAGCTATTTTTTGACAGGAGACTAAAGCCTAGTTCGCACTATGCTAGTATTTTAGTCTAGGAGCAAGTAGTTTAGTTGCTAAAAGACTCACTACTGCCCAAAAATCGTTCGCACTCTGTTCGAATTCAGTTCACAAGTGAGTTGTGTTTTGCAAGATGAACAACCTACAACGTAATAAAGTAAATAAACTGATTAAGCTAATAATAACGGCTATTTTAGAAGAGGTGGTTGAGGAAATTTGTATGATTAATAAAAAAAAAGTTATGGATACGAAAATGGATCGGCAGAAGAGATAAACTAGGAGCTTCTAATTGTAATAATATGTTGGGAATGATGAACTCGACTAATTTTACAGGTTCGAACTTGTTTAGCCGATGATTCGGTGAGTACGGACGCGTGGTGGGAGGTGCTACTCGCTCGAAAAAATAGAATAAAATGGATCGACTCGACTTAATTTCTTACTAAGCGTCTCGACTATATTTTTGTTGTTCAGACACGTTTAGTTACTTAATTACTCGCTACTAGACTAAAATACTAGCATAGTGCGAACTAGGCATAATGGAGAGTAAATAGTTTGAACACAGTCCTACGGCCAATTCTCTTGCCTCTCTTTCTCGCAAATAGGTTTTTCCATAAAGCTCGAAATCTCACTCGCACACTGTGTTCCTCTATTACGCTAGTATATTAACTTTATGGTATTACCTTAATAGACTATAATTTACTTCAGAATATTCTTAAGTGTAACAAAATCTGGGATTATTATTAATATTTTTTCGCAGCTGTTACAATTTTTAAATAACTTTAGTGAAGCTAGTCAAAAACGAATAATCAATTCACAATAATTAATCAATTAAGTATGAGCCACGATGTTAATTGTGACCCATTCGTATGTAATGTAATGAAGTCAAATAATTACGCAAAGTTACACGGTTGATTGAATTGAGGGGCAAGAACGGCCGCCATTCAACGAGGCATATCCAATTCAACAAACAATCTTACACTTCAACCTTCAACTGTCAACAGAATGATTCACTTGAAAATTTACATTTCTTTTTCTCGCAGTTTCGTTGTCCTTACCGGAAGACTGGCATAGTAAAACGGTGAAAGATCGTAATGATCGAAACTTCAAGCCCGTTGTTTGTGGTGAAAACTTGTGTCCTGCAGTTGACTTTACTAAATCACGTACCAATCAACGATACTAAAAATCTATATTAATCTCTTTCCAATACCAGGAACAGCATATGATTGCTTTCACGTTTGTAGCCATTCTTTGCGTCTATATAACTATAAACTTTAGATGATAGTTTTTTATCGGAATTAAATTGGTGTATGACGGCGTGTATAAGTAAAACATCTTAGCCTACTTACTTATCCTGGTGTGACCGAAGTTTGAGCCAGCAATAGATCTAGCTTTACTTTGAACTAAGAACGACGACGGCATGATACCATTCTAACATTCAAATAAGCCATTACGTGAGAAACATTTGGTGGTTTGCCCATGGAACAATAAAAATATTTAACTCAAGAATAATCTGTAATAAGTATAATCTTTGTTATCAATATATTATATAATGGCACTAATAAATAAAACATTTTTCTATATTTAGAAATTAGGTAATACCTATTTTTTAGGAATCAGGTTTTGCGCAAACACTTGTAACAACATTGCGATAGTAGAACTCGATACACGTTGCATGACAAAAAAAAGGAAACGATTTAATTAGGTTATAATGATATTAATTTTATATTGTACACAATACAACAGTGTATTTGAACAAAGTTTGTTATTGAGGTCATAAACATATTTATCAACGAGTCTTTAAGTACTTTGGCGTGAACATTTTTGTAGGATTTTTTTTGTATCTAAATTACTTTAACCTTACTTAACACAATAAGACTATTGGATGTTTTGTGTCCAATAGCTCTTCAAGCAAGACACAAGGTTTCATAAGTTACAAGTTAACTTATGAAAACTTGTGTCTACTGTAAGATTGGTGATTCAGATGCAGCATAACTGTCACTGAGAAGAGAACATTTTATTCGATTACTTCTAAGCAACAAACATTTATTTATAATTTATTTGTCTGACGCGGCTAGGAATTATAAACGTGAACGAGCTACGTAAAAGAGCTACAGAATCAGATCCAACATAAGCGATAGCCGCGCAATATTCCATATCCCTAATAATATTGTTAGTTCTTTCTTACCTTCTTCTCATTTCCTGGCAGACAACGCATCAGTGATAACTTTGGTGTTGTTGTTGTCCATGGGCGGCGGTCACCACTTACCATCAGGTGGCTCGTCTGCTCAATTGTCGGCTTTTAACATTTAAAAAAATTAAAAAAATCACTTACCTTGAGGCATGATCAATTGTGGGAAATCTGATCATAGCAGTGGATAAATTCACTTTGAGCACTTTCCCGCCGCAGTTGTCGGCTAGCCGTCGCAGACGTCTCGAGATCCTCTCGGGCGGTTGATCCACTGGCAAGTTCAACACTTCCATCTCACATGTTGGCTCCTCGTCTTCTGTTTGGCTTGTCTGTATCAAAGGAGGATTATATTGCAGTTATGTTTGGGTACATGATAAAAGTAATAGAAGTTCTACAGTTACAATGAGACTAAGTTGCTTAGTTAACCTTTTAAATATTGTTATTAATACACCTCGACACTAGACTTTTCTAAATTATGGATGGTATGAAAATGAAAATGCTAGAAGAATCTTGTCCATCATAAGAAACATTTTTTGCTGATAATTAAACCTAAGCCCTTCCTACAATGAGTAGAATTACCATCAACTGAACCACAGGTCAGATATTATTGCTACTACTCAACTTAGTGGGTTGTCTTTTTATTAAAAAAAAAAAAAGATCTTTTATAATGTTTAAAGAAACAATTTTTTTTATTGTTGTGTAAATATGATTCCAAGTAGATGTATACCTTTGGATTCCTTGGTAAATGTGCTGTCAATTCATTATAACAGTAATGAGATGAGGCACAAGTTATTAACGCAGTTGATGTGTTTTGTTTATGCACCAGAATCACTTCCATGTTCTTCCTGATGAAAGATTTACATAATCATAATAATTATACATTTAACTACATATAGAAAAATAATTTGCTTAAATATATTATTGTACTTTAAAAATACATAGAAATTGAACATGAAAAGATTAAAAAAGCTGCAATGAAAGCTGCATAGTATATTAAACATGCATCTCTCAAAAAATGTATCTAACAATTTTGTAATATAGAAAACATGATATTGATTGGTTGCTCATGATTCCATTTTAGTGTTGAAATTGTTGATTATAATTCAGAGTAAAAGTAAAGCAACTTAAAGTTTTTTTTATGTCTATGGCTAATAATAAAGCCTATAAGTTTGCCATAATTAAACACAGAACCTAGCTGTCTATGTGCATCAATCTCACAGCTACAGTAACAGTCTCTTCACTTAAAATCATACCTATGTCTAAAGTCACTCAAATCGGCAGCAAAGTTAATGTCCCCTGAGATAAGTAACAAAGCAGCTGGAGCTGAATGTAACTCTCCAAACCTCCTCATGCACTGCCTCAACTTTTCATCTGCTGCATTTTTCTGCGTGCCACAAACATGTATTAAGCTAA
This sequence comes from Megathymus violae, assembly GCA_003671415.1. Taxonomy (NCBI): domain Eukaryota; kingdom Metazoa; phylum Arthropoda; class Insecta; order Lepidoptera; family Hesperiidae; genus Megathymus; species Megathymus violae. The sequence continues at coordinate 3,588,846 of PDGT01000021.1, forward strand.
CCTGGGAACAAAAAATAAATAGATCATAATTGTATTATGTTAATGTCAACAACATCCTAAAAATATATTTTTTAAATAATGTTGTTTACCTATGGTACCTATACTAAGTTTATCTGTGTTATTGCCACATACACAAACCTGATAATATGATCAAAGCCTACCCATTTCCAGATTAATGAAACACCAAATGAATACTGACAGTATTAGTATTAATATGTAATTTAAAAAAACTAAATTGTTTACAGATTTAGTATTACTATCTACATTCTGGATGTGTGATATCTAATCAGAATTGAAAATGGTTGAGATACTAAGACAACTTTTACACAGGTTAACAGACTCTTATATTAAATTGTTAGCATATTATTTAAGAACCACATACACATGTTGTAATTACTTCACATTTTCAAAAACTGGTGACTAAAACTAAATTGCTACAGGATCAATATCTCAAAATTTATTAATGTTACCTTAAAAAAATCTCAAAGAAATACATATTTCCTCTTTGGAATAGCTTCAATAACATGTCTTTCATAAGATAGAAATGTTTCAGTAAATGACTAAAATATTTTGAAAAAAAAATACAGAGTAATATATTCCAAATTGTTAAATAATTAATAAAAATTTCCAATTGTTCATTTAAATTATACCTTATTGTTCCAAAGTATAAGTGGTATAGGTAACTATTAAGTTTAACTTTCTTCTTCTTCTTCCCTAGTAAAATGGTATAATTCCTCATGTACATCAAACTATATATTAAATTGTGGTTAAATTACATACATAGTGGTTTTAATACAGAGAGGAAATAACATAGACTAAACTAAAACAAGGAAATAAAATAAAAATACATACTTGAGCATCATTAAGTTCTTGTAGCCGATGCTGAGATTCTTTTCTCACATCACACACAACCACAAAGTCTGCCTCCCTTCTCCCTGTAAGAAATTTGGCTCGGATTGCTGCCACTACATCAATTGCTGAACAGCCCCTAGGTACCTGCATAAATTATACCAACATTGAAGGATGTCAAGTTATCTAACACTTAGAACATTACAATATTGTTAAAAACTGTAAACTTGTTGCTGCATTTTGTACATACTACATATTTTCTGTATCCATTTCTCAACTTTTTTGTTTAATTTTGATGTGACTTCCACTATTGTATACAAAATTTGTTACAGAATGTGTTTGTATATTATATTTTCATTATATTCAATAATACCTATCAGAGAACTATTCACCTTACATCTAAAAGTGGTAAAATTTAGGTGTTTATAGATGGCCTGCAAATACATGGACTATTTGTATCATAATTGTAATAAGAAATGTTTGTTAGTAATAACAGCACTATACTATCATACATACATTATACAACTATACAACTTCATACTATCATTCAACATTAATTTTTACCAATGTTATTATAAAGGAAGATTATAAACGAAATGAAATATCTTTGGAATTCAAACTGATTGCTTTTCAAATAAATATCTCCCAATTATAAATATCATAATTATTATTTACTCGCCAAGCATGTTATCAAAAACAAAAAGATTTTCAAAACATTAAAATTAACTACCAGTTAATCATTTAAGTAGTATTTTGTAAGGTTTCCACGGTATTATATCTATTGCTAACAATCTGAAATCCATTAAGTATAAGGCTTTGCCCATAGCACCCTTGAATATGTGAGCCAAGTGGTAACAATTATGTAGTCAAAGTCATACCTGACAGTTCTCTATGTCCCAGAATATGCCGACTGGTACACTGACAGCTGAACGCGGTTTATGGTGTCGAAAACGAGACCTCACTCTTGTTCTTTCAATAGGAACAGACCCTTCATCTCTATTAATACTGTTTTCATCATCTGAGGATTCATCTTCAATATCTAAAATGTGTAGTGTGTAAATTAATTTAAGAAACCTTAAATGGTGAGTGAAAGTATGAATATTCCTAAAGACTTGGTACATATTCATAAATCTGTTGCGAGTTAATGACTACTGTCCCAGCTGCCTGCACCACAATTGTATCAAAAGCTATCAAAATATTTAAAGGAATACACATAGCTATATATTAAAATTTACAGTATCAGGGACTAAAAAATCATATAAATACAAGTCACATTACACCACATATGTTTATTGCATAAGTTCTGATTGCTTACCTGTTAGCCACAATCGAGGTGGCAATGGTATCTTCATAGCAGGACTAGAAATATTACATGCAAGACCTTGGACAGATCGACTCCTCGAACATTTTAAATTCAAACATCCCTTGTCTTCAAAATTTCTACACGAATTCATTGTGCGCATCAACATTATTTACCACGAATACAAAAGAACTATGCATTCATAGGTCGAACAAAGCAGCACAAAATCTAGGCTACTCCGAACTCATAAGTGAGCAGACTTATAAATATACCAGTAATTAGTTAGCAACTTAAATAATAGTGAAACACTTAAATCGTATGAGATTTGCGTCAAGTAAAACAATTATATACAAAATGTAAAAACAAAGCCCCCAACACTTCGCTACGCCATTTCAAGTTTTTCTCAAACCAAAGAGAATAACATAATTTCAACCACTCTCAGATTAATAAAATACCATAAAGAAAAATAATACTCCAGCACAGACTAAAGTAGCAAGAGTGAATAGAAAACAACCATAGACTATGAAAGAAGCTGACCTACTTCGTCATAATTTAGAAACAAGTCTATTAGGGTTACAATTACAAGTAGGTGAAAATATCGATATGGACATCGATATTTATATCTAAAGTTTTAAAATATCATTAATCGATAGCATCGACAGCTTCAACTTGATGTTAGCGATAATTTGAAAATTTTATAAAAAGGTGTTAGAAATAGGCAAACAAGAACCAAATATAAATAACTTTTTTAAATTAACTGATATTAAAGAAACGTGGGGCCATTGACATGAAATATTTTAATAGTTCTTTAGTGGCTTCTCATAAAAATATAAAAAAAGTACAATAAAATACATTTGTATGAATTTACTTCCAAGCAAGTTTCTCTCGTTTAATTCCTTGGCTATAATTACCCTTTAAAAAGTTTGACGTCGCACTATGGAAAATATGGGCCTATTTCTGATATAAAATCTTTTTTTTCCTTAAAATGACGTTGCCGTAGGTACGCTCAGCCAAACAAATATAAAGGACGGGAAACCAAAGGAAGTACAATAATAATTATCCTATCAATTTGGGGAAACAAAAAATAAGATCAGGAAAATAATATATATTTATATATATATAAGAAAATTATATCTAATATATAAAATTCTCATGTCACAGTTTTAGTTACCATATTCCGCCCAAAGGGATTGACCAATTTTGATGAAATTTTATATGTATATTCAATAGGTCTGAGAATATCTATATTAATAGTTGTTATCTATTTTTTTTTATATTACCCTGACTGTTCATGTTAAAATTCCATTTAAGTGAATTTTTCGTCAGCGGGGAATCGTACCCACAATTTGATTTGTTGAACCAGTGAATTCAAATGGAAGCAGTGAGTAGAGACGGAGTGATTATTATTATTGGTTATTACGACGTAGTCGGCAGTTTATAAGTTAGGTTGGTACTAACTGCGGGCTGCTGCGATAGACATACAGCGTATACAGTATGCATGGCGTCGAGGGATGAACCCGCGGTCAGCTGTTTTTATTGTGAATTATATTGCTGGTTTTTTTAGAGTAGAGTGATGATTTTTTATGAAATTATAGTTTATTTTAGCTGTACTAACACGATGAAGCATGAATGGTATTAAAAAAACGCTGAAAAAAATTTTTTTTTTTTCCATCCAAATCGATTTTTTTCTCACTCATCATCAAAGTTATCATCAGTACTATCACTTGTCTTCGTTTTCCGGAGCGTTTGCCTTACACCTGTATAAAAAAAAGAAATACAAAAATATAAAAAGAAAAAACACTACCAACAAAAATTTGCAGCATCTTTATATTTTGGCAAGGGTCCTAAAATGCTTGCAGCATTCCCTTTTTGAATGGCTATACCAATTCTTTGAGGGATATAAAATGCCAGCTCTCAGGTCACCAGTGACGTCGACTAAAAAATAAGAAATGTGTTTACAAAATTCCCAAGCACTTGGAGCCCATAGCCCCAAAGTTTCAACACCAAACGCCATAAATATGTAGTTATCCAATAATAATTTCTGTGGTTAAAACAAATGTACTATGGGGTAGTGCTGCCAGTCGCGGGGAAATCTCTGATTTGCGGGAAATTTAGGGTTAGCACGGAGAATGACATAAATCGGGGAATTTCGTGGAATCCAAAACAATTTTTTCGGTAAGCTAAAACTATTTCATGTCGGTAAGTACTTACAACTAAATAATCACGTTCAGACTTGGCAGATATAGCTCGACACTATAATGTTGAATGGTAACACCACCAAATGCCTGGTCAACTGTCAATTGAACATGATTTTGTATTTTATACACAATTTCTGCACCATTATTAATTCATTTTTTATGGTGGTTGATTTTTTAATTGGTGTGTATGGTTGAAATTTTCCATAAAATTACAGAAAAGTGGTAATAACAACAAGTAATATAAAGAATAATTAAAGTAAATTTTTACGTAGATCAATAAAGAAAATTTTTATTTGAGTTACTTTTTCTTAAATAATTCCATTAAAATAAGATTAGTATAAAAAAGTTTTTTTATTCCACAAACATAATATCAGAGAATTTGTGGAGAATGAACCAAGAGAAGCCCCCGCTTTCGGGGAATTGCAATGACGTGCGCGGGAATCAAGAACTTTTTATTAGCAGCACTACTCTGTGGTTAATATGAAATTGTCATATGTCATTGGTAGTGAGCTTGCAATTACTCTGGCTTTATAAATCACGTATCTGATTGTTAATAATTACTCCTTTTTAAAAACAGTCACCAATTGTCTATAAAGTTAGAATTTTTATATATTTGTAAGAGAGTATTCATCTCTTATATCACTAAACGGTAAACAAGCTTTTATTCTTACAGTTTCTTGAAGATGACAACTAACGGCGATATTGGAGGTCTCGACGCCAGTGGCAAAATAATAAAAATGGAAGTAAGTACACTATAAAATTAATATGTACGATAAGCAACTTTTGATATGATCTGACATATTTTGATATAAGTCTCCTCAGACGGAGGGGCTGTAAAATGTAGGAAGTAGGCAAAAAAGCCCATTGCATACAAAATCTTTACGTTCTATTTTACAGGTGGACTACAGTGCCACATGTGACGAGAAGATACCAATTTGGAAATCATGGGCATCCAGTGGTAGAGTCCAGGAAGCAATAGACCAGCTATTGGCTTTAGAAAAACAGACAAGAACGGTATAATATTTTTTTATCATTTCTTCACTGTCTTGATTTGTTAAGTATTTTTTCTCAAATTATCATTGCAACATAACACAAAGTAATTTGTGAAATTTTATTAATGTATTTTACCAAGGAAATTTATTAATTATGTATGTTCATTGCAAAAAAAATGTAACAAATGTTAAATAATTACAATAAATCTATTACTGTTGTTTTATCTTAGTACGTATGATACCATGTCTATGTTTCAATTAAACTATCTTACATTTTAATAAAAATGGCAAGCTATATGTACAAATGTTGTTTCAAACCTCGGCCAACATTGTAGTAGTGTCAAGAATATTTATTGTCAGTGTTAAACTGACATAATCTGTGATAAGCTAAATTTTGATATAGGAAAGATCTGTTATGTTTCTAGGGGGCAGATATGGCTTCAACTGCAAGAATTTTAGTAACAGTGGTACAGATCTGCTTCGAGGCTAAGAACTGGTCGGCACTCAATGATCACATTGTACTTCTTTCTAAAAGGAGGTAGTTAATATATTGTTTTTTTTTATTATCTTGTACACACTTCAAGGAGTTTAAATCTTTCAAATTATATTGGAGGTTCTAACTAGTTATTGAGCATTTAATTTTAAATGTGTATCAATGTATTTTTGTAACCTATAACATTATTTTTGATCATGAAAAAAAGATTTGTTTGTATTTGGTTTTTGTTTTCTAAGTGCATTAATAACTGTTTTCATGGTGTATCCAGGTGGTTATAACATATTTGAGTATTATGCTTGTGTATCTTACAGGTCTCAACTTAAACAAGCAGTGGTAAAGATGGTTCAAGAATGTTATACTTATGTAGATAAGACACCAGATAAGGAGACCAAAATAAAACTTATAGAGACCCTACGGTCTATAACTGAAGGAAAGATTTATGTAGAAGTTGAAAGAGCAAGACTCACTAATATCCTGGCTAAGATAAGAGAAGAAGAGGGTAATGTAACTGAAGCAGCTAAGATTATTCAAGAGCTTCAGGTAGAGACTTATGGGTCCATGGATAAGAGAGAGAAGGTGGAACTCATTTTGGAACAAATGCGATTGTGTCTTGCAATCAAAGATTATATCAGGACTCAAATTATTTCCAAGAAAATTAACACAAAGTTCTTTGAAGAGGATAACACACAGGTAATATTCTACAGCAACAACTAGTTTTATTCAATTGTTTAACTTAACATGTTTTTAGAAATAATTATTTATTGAGATGTATGATAACCAGGGAAAGTTAATTTTAAATCTATTGACACCATTAAATTTGAGATAAAAAGTAGATTTTGAAATATAGTTAGTGTCAAGCATTGCTTTGTGTTGTGCTTATAGACCACCATTCTTGATAATTTAAATATGTATTTTTGACTATTGACCCATATATCATATATACCTGCAAGTATAAGGTAGTTTTTCTTTTAGTAAAGTAAATGAAAAAATATTTGTTCAACAGCAATTAAAAGAGAAGTTCTATAGGATTATGATAGCGGTAGACCAGCACAATGGACAATATTTGGCAGTGTGCAGACATTTCCGAGCACTGGGGGCATTGGGTGGGTCTGATGCTCTTATTGGCAGTGTGGTGTTCCTCATCTTGGCACCATATGACAATGAACAGGCTGATCTGACACATAGATTGAATGAGGACAAGGATCTGGATAAATTGCCAGAATACAAGTATGTATTCATTTTTAGTAAATGCCTGCTTTTAGCTTATACTCTCTATATATATGTTTATATATCTTGTTAAAATTTTCAATAGTTAAAAATACTTTATCAAGTACCTTTATCTATACTCAAGTTCAAATATATATTTTTAAACTTGTAGTGGATTACACTTGTTATTAATACAGTTCTTTCATATATTAATTAATTAATTAAATTTATGTAATTAATTATATTATAAGCTGTCATTGCGAAATTTGTCAGCAAGACTACAACTAGGATGTTTGTTCCTTAAACTAGTACATTAGCATTAATTGTAGTACCAATATCGTTGCAAAGATGGCATTACACTGTGATAAAGAACAATAGGTACCCACTGTTTAACTAATTCATTTTAGATTTATATGGGAGAAAAAAAATTCTTATATATATTTGGCAGGATATAAATGTATATATATATGACGGCGCGTATTTAAACTAAGGATAAACATTTCGAAAATTGTTTTTTAAATAATTAGTTTGATATAATCGATTTGCTAACTTTATGTAACTTGGATAAATGTTGATTGCTTAACTTTAAATCAAGTACGTCGTTTGACTTGTTGTTGTCGTTTACTATAAAATAAGAGCGGGTAACCCCGAATAGGGTAGCCAGTCGGTGCCTAAGCATTGTGGTTGTTTTCGAAAGACGCGACACGAGGTGCATTCTCGCTAACCTATTGGCTCTTAATCGTGATTCATCTTGTGTAACAAGTTATGCTTGGTGCATAATTGTTGTGGAATAATGACTGTTCATGACAGACATTTCATTATTCGAAGTTTCCACTATCTTGACGGCTACCATAGAACATAATAGCCAAGATCGCTCCGCAACACCATTCTGACACTCCGATATATACATATTTATATTCATTGTAATTAATTAAAATAAGAAAGTTTTTTTTTTTATGTTAAAAGCCTACAAACGAGCAGACGAGCCACCTGATGGTAAGTGGTCACCGTCGCCCATGGACATCGATAAGACCAAAGGTATCATTGATGCGTTGTCGGCCAGGAAATGAGAAGGTAAGAAAGAATATACTGGCTCTCAAGCCCCCAGCTGGAACACGACGAGTCGTTTGGCGGCTGACTCAAGCAGGAGGGTGGTAACCAGCCAAGCAGGTGTCACGGAAAGATAATAATACCATTAATAATAGTAATGGTTTAATAATAATACTGATAATATAATCCTTACCCGAAGCCCTACCACCAAGCAGGCTGGCTTCTGTCGCCTCTTACGACACCCTTTTCTACCAGCATGGGATTGGGGAGAGTATTCTAGGCCGCCTTAATACGGCTAAAAATACTTATTACTTGTTTATTTTTGAAGAGCAATGAGCAAGCATGAATATACAGTGTGTCCCTCGATAAAGTGCAACCCCGAAAACAGGTGACATAAGACCGAAAATTATCGACGAAAATGGGTTATTTTTTTTATTACTTGTTATTTTTTTATACGCCAATTAACATTTTTATCTCGTATTCTGGACCCTATGTACAAAATAAAATATTTCTCCTAAAGTAACGGGCCGATTTTGGTGAAATAAACAAAAAATCAGTGCCAAGTATCTAACGATGACAATAAAATAAGAAGCGGCAGGAAAAATGTCTCTCAGGACTTAATTTTTATAATAACTGTGAAGAAAAATGATTTTTTCAGACTATTTTCTTAATAAACTCAAATTTTCTCGAAATTATCACCATAATGTTAGTTAATTTTATAATTTATCATTATTCCTCATAGTATTCGCTTTCAAATAAAAAATAAATCAACATTGTGTCTCATGAAATATGGTAGCTACGAATCATTAAATATGGTAGCTAACAAGCAGCTCGGCCTCGGTGTTTATCGTTGTGCTGTAGACTTTTTGCTTCATGACACCCCTTAGAACCCCACTGGACCTGCGCGCCCAATCCATCTTTGAGCATAATTATTATAAAATAAACTAACAGTATGGTGATAATTTCGAGAAAATTTTAGTTTATTAAGAAAATAGTCTGAAAAAATACTTTTTCTTCACAGTTATTATAAAAATTAAGTCCTGAGAGACATTTTTCCTGCCGCTTCTTATTTTATCGTCATCGTTAGATACTTGGCACTGATTTTTCGTTTATTTCATCAAAATCGGCCCGTTACTTTAGGAGAAATATTTTATTTTGTACATAGGGTCCAGAATACGAGATAAAAATGTTAATTGGCGTATAATAAAATAACAAGTAATAAAAAAAAAACCCATTTTCGTCGATAATTTTCGGTCTTATGTCACCTGTTTTCGGGGTTGCACCTTATCGAGGGACACACTGTATAAACAATTAGTTCTTCTTTGGCATAAGTTTATACAATTTTGTACTATTTCTAGGCAGTTATTAGGATTATTCATTAATCCTGAAATCATAAGATGGAATACCCTGTGCTCAACGAACGAGAAAATGCTTAAGATGACACCATATTTTGATATCACGGAAGAGAAAGGGCAAGAACGCTGGAATGATCTCAAGAACCGAGTAGTTGAACATGTAAGTCAATTTTTATTGAATAAACAATAAAAATTTACTCAGTTTTAATCTTCGGCATTTTGCTTTATGTGGTCACTGTAATGAACGAACGTCTAATTCTAAAACCGGAATTTTTTGCGGAGCTGTCTGTGCGCTCGGCTGCCGGGGAGCAAATCATAAAAAGCAAAATTTATTCCTATAGTTTCTACAGGCGCTACTTATAACTTGGTACAAGAAGCAAAATCCTAACAAAAGTAGGATAGGATGGGTCAAACGTGTTCATATTTAAATAGACGTCACCATAAAAAAGTCTAGTTGGTTGCATCCTGCGTCACAATTTCCTCGTAATTATAAATGGTCAATATGTTTCAGAACATCCGGATAATGTCGATGTACTACACGCGTATCACGTTACAACGTATGAGCGAGTTGCTCGGGCTGAGTGTAACGGAGACAGAAGACGCATTGAGCTCACTCGTGGTAAGCCACGTGGTGCGCGCCAAGATCGACCGGCCGGCCGGCGTAGTGCATTTCAGGTAACGTATATAATTTATTGCTGGCGCTTTCAGAATGGCCTTCTAATATGTGTATAAGGATTTAGTAGCTACTTTTTTTAGCACCAGAATACACGTACGTACATATGTATAAGCGCGCGCTCGTGGACATACGTCGGAAAAAAAACGAAAAAAAAACTTATTTGGCTTCTGTCGCCTCTTACGACACCTTGTCCTGCTAGCATTGGGATTAGGGGGAGTATTTTAGGCCGCCCCAATACGGCCAAAAATACGGTTCAATAAAAAAACTCGTTAAACTCGTTTATTATTTATTTATTAAAACATTTTATGATTTGTTTCAGTTTAAATATGGACGCTTCAGATCGTCTCAATGAGTGGTCGAACAACTTAAACTCTTTAATGCAGCTGGTCAACAAAACGACGCATTTGATAAACAAGGAAGAATGCGTCCACAAACATCTACTAGCGACCGCTGAATGAACTCTCAAACGTCTCGAAAAATCTTGTAAAACCAGAAAGAATTAATATTAACATCGTGTGATTTACCACATTCGTGGTCATTAAAATTTTATTTGTATTTGCTTAAGTTTAGGAACTAAATATAATTAAAATGAAATACTTAATAATTATTTTCTATTGTTTTTATTTATGAATGAAAATCCGATGTCGTTAAATAGTTGATATAAATGGACCGACACATGGAGTACAGGGAAGTGTTATTCAATAAAAGTAACTTTTGAAGTAAAATAATATAAACTGCAAGAGACTAAAAATGATTTTTTAATTGTTGACTATTCAGTTAAAAAAAGACATCAATAATTGTTATTATAATAAGTTTTCAGGTTCTGCAGCTCGAGTGTGAGTTTCAAATATAAAACAGCGAAACGCAACTAACGCGTTAACCGAGATATCTCATACTTTTTAGTACACGTATCATATGCGAGTGTAAGTTCCATAAACACCAACGAAAAAGTTATTCGTTTGCCCACTTCAATAATAGTATAGTTGTATTCCTCATTTAGCCAACTCATCACCCAGGTCAAGTATCGCTCCTATAACTCAACTTATTTATCAAAGAGAATTAGAAATATGCTATATGCTATATGGAGCAGTAAGTATTTTATTAGTCATAAATAAATAAAGCTGTTCTATGTACTTAATGGAATAAGATACTTTGAGTAAGATATTTCACTTAGGTCATCTATTGCTTTAAAAGAGGTTCGGAATCGAGCCCTTTTTTCGCTGATGTTTGCGAATATCTTGGGCCTGAACTGCTGCCAACATTTTCCAAGCAAAGTAATTACGTGCTGCTTCATGCTGTTTAATCAATTTTCACTTAATAGGTTCAAATAAATTATTCACTAAATTGCGTTTCACTTCTCAAATATCAAGTGAGTAACTCTACTCACTTCTACTACGCAACTTATACTCGCGCACACGTCAAAATACTATTACTCGAACGTAACAGTATATATAAATGTACTCTGTGCTCCAACGTTAAGTTACATTTTCAGTATATACTAATGTACTCTGTGAGTTACATTCAAAGTTAACTAAAAAATTGGCGTAAACAATATTTTGAAACTCGCACTCCGCAGTCTTAGTTGTCTTAATCATCCGCTAGAGGCGCTGACATTAACTCCATACATTTTGATAGTTTAAACGCAAATGCACTGGTGAAAACTCACACTTGAGGTACTGAATACAAATGAAATCACTCCGTCATTAACTTAGCAACATAAATACATGTCGCTGCTTAAAATTATCTGTTGCAGAGAGATATTATTGCGAGATAAGATAAATATTATTGGACAGACATTTTTATTAATTACTATCAGTATGAATCAGTATTTAGAAACGACATACACCTTCATTGAATAAGTTGTTACAACAATGATTTCTTTAATTCTTTCGCTACTTATATTTGGAAGTTTGGTACTCATATTCAAATTTATGAATAAAAAGCATAAACCACCGATATTGGGGATTTACCAACAAGCTAACAACACTTATTGGTTAAAGTTCACATCGATGTATGCTTTGCTTACAGTGAAACAGGTAAGTAAAAGCGTTTTATTATGCACCTGAAATACTCGTAATATATATAAATTATATTAAGAATAATAGAGTTAATACATTTCGTATTATCCTTTATAATTCAAAATTCTGTGATAAGAATAAATATATTGATATCCCTTTTGTAAAAAAAAATAGATTTAAAACTGTACTGGGAATCCAATAACTAGCTTTATTAGCTATTTAGTATGAATAGTTAGGTTCCATAATAATTGTGGATACTAGAAGATTTACTACGTTGCTCTAGTGCAGTTAGGTGGATAGATAGTGAACAACCCGAATGTCACGTCTGCGAGTATTTATTTTTGTGTTGCACGGAGACATCTGAAAGGCTTAATGATTTTTGTTATAATGCCTTAGGTAGTTGCACAATTTTTGCATAATCAGTTAAAACAAAGAGTCATCCGTATCCCATCTCAAGTTTTTCAATTGTTTTTATTCAGACACTGCCAAGTTAATATTATAGAAGAAATAACTTTCAACCATAATATATTTTTACGTAATATCCTGTATTTATCTTTGATTAATACCAAGATCTATCCTAATTCATTATTTTCTAAATCTGTTCATCGTTCCCATGACATGGTTTTCGTTGGATAGGCCTTGTACCACCCAATTTAATCCTGACGGTTCTAATGTATAAAGATTTTTTATCGGTCGTCTAGCTACCACCCTCCTAATAACAACCGCAAAACGTTTCGGAGTGGTTTGATTGCTCTGTCAGAGAAACTAATAACTGGATTCCCCTCTTCCATTGGCCGGCAACGTGTCAGTGATGCCTTTAGTTTTCCGGACGTGCAAACGTAGTAGTGACTACTTACCATTGTAATATACGCAACTGAATCGTCGGTATTTTCTTTATTATAAGTGCACACGGGGCCCGTGCCCAGGGACCCCGACATATGTACATGCTCACACGAAAAAAAGATTTAAATTTTTTTCATTTCTAGGTATCTAATCAGAGTTACCGTCTACATTTTTAAACTGAAATTATGATGTTCCACAAAATCAGGTTTTTAATTTTTTTCTCAACAAAATTGTTTTATACTTCTTGTAATGTCTGTGAGTCTCTCTGTTCATAGTCTATTTTTCCACCATTTGCTAGTGTCCGATTAAGCTGTTTTCCATGCTTTTGAAAGTTCGATGTAAGTGCAATGTTATTGTTAATATAATTCTATGAATTAAGTTGAATTTACTATGGGGACTGGTAGGGTTTGTTAGGTTATAACCGTAATAAATTTACCACGTTTTTTAAGTTATTCAATTATTACTTTCAATGGGCCCCCAACTCGTATGTGCCAAAGGGCCTGCGACATACCCTGGCCTGCGTTTATGTACAAGTTAGTCTTTATGTCAAATTATGAAACTCAGTGAATGAATCCTATCAGTCATTTACAAGGTTAATTTGATTGCATTAATTAACACAAGGATTTCACTTTAATCTGTTACTCGTAATGTAATGAATTCGTAATTTCAATTTAGATGACCCTGTAGCTTATTTGATACCTTACCTGTCGAAAGGATCCCCATACTGTATCTGGGATCCTGACTCGCCTATCAAACATTTATATGTAACTATGTCATATATGTGTGTCCATGTTATACGTGATTAATTAATTTAAGTATTAATTGTATATCGAAAAAGAAGTAAGGCGAACTTGATGCTATAATATTCTGTCATTGAACCTTAAATAACATTCGATTTTAGTTCATAAATTATCTAAAGCGACTTTTGGCCATTGAACGCGGGGATAGCGATGACGGAACTGTTCACATTCATAAGTTTGACGCTGATTTGGAACAGAAATATGATCTTGGAGAATATTCGAAGGTAACAGTAGCATAATCTTAGACATAGTTAATATTTAATTGGTGACAGACAAATAGTTATTTTACTTTAATCAATTACATATCAAAATACTAAACTACACTTCTCCACTTCTGGTGTGTGAATCTAGGGTCTTGTGCGTCCCTGGTTTGGGGAACACATACATATGTTGTCTTTACATATTTTTATCACTTTTAGTCCATTGATGCAGTTTACTTTAATGGAATGAACACATGCGGTGATGCCATAATTTGCGGAGTAGCAAGAAGACCGAAGAATCTTTGTGATGCTTTTCTTTATTTAAAGGTAAGCAAGTGAGTCGAAATTTCAGCCTACCAGTGGCATAATTATGGGTTGTAATGATGATGAACAATATAACTCTATAAATAACTGAGGCTAAAACGTGAGTGTACGCACGTGCGTTGTATTAATTAAACATACTGTTAACATCATCGTCACCTTCACCACTCGCTACCACCGATAATACTACCACTACTATTGCCATCATCAAAGAAGCATTAGGTAAGTTAAACTTCAAAAATATAATATTGAAATCAACGAAAGTTTTAGGTATTAAAAATATTATATCTTGTCCTTTTATAGTCGGATGAAAATAAGGTAAGTGTATAATTATGTTTTATTCATGTGCAGGTAAAAGATGAAGATCTACTTTTTTCACCAAACCTACCCGACACTTATCTCGAGCAAACAGAATCTCAGAAAAATCAATACAGCGTGCAAGGAATTTCAGTTAATACTCTTGTTCCTATGCGAACTTGGTTGGTTTCTTACAGCGGTGAAATGAAGTGAGTTTTTATTAATGCAATTAGCAACAACCATACAGTACAAAATACAAGTCTTATACTGTGCTATCGGTAATATAATAAAGTGTCTCCCAGTCTTTAAGTAGCAATTCATAAATGAGTGTCAATAGATATGATTGTAGTTTCTTTTGAGATTGGTTATAGATTATTCATAGCCGGCGTTACATTGATTTCTTATTATTGGTTGAATAAATTCTGATTAATTCCTTTAGCAGTGTCGATGTCCATTTTTATGTCTTCTAGGCTATAAAAAGAAAGTCAATCACTTAATGTATTAAAATAACAAAAAACAATAATTTAGATACAGAAATGATCCGGACAAACGCGTGAAAGTTGAGGCATCTTTAACTTGGAGCGCGAACTTCAGCCCGTTTGAATATGATATCCACATGTCACCTCGCAGCGTGGCCGATGACTTAGCCAGGGAGCAATGGTCGTTGGACTTCTTCAAATTGATTAAAGAGTGAGGACTCTTATTTCATTGTGGAACTTTCGTATATTTCAGATTGTTAGTTATGAGCACACGGAGTGCAGTACTACATGAGCTAAGAAACTTCCGAAACCCAGGTTGGCCGATACCATTTCACCATCCCGCCCTGGAATACATAATTAAGCATGGACCCTTTCTATATCACTTCAAACTTACTAATTCTTCCAAATAAATTAATTATCGAATTTAAACTGAAACTCCTACATTTCATATAGATTTTTGTAATTGACGAGCAGGAACGGCGAATGAAACTCTTCTGCTCAATTTGGAAAGGCAATACTTATATTAATTAAATTATTAATTATTTTTTTTTATTATTAAGAACAACCGACTACCGACAGCGCTATTTTATAAACCATCCATGTTGATTGATACTATTTTCTCATAAGTTATTTTCTATTATTTTGTTTTTACCCCAGGCTCCATCAAACGCATTACGAACAAATGGGTGCCATCGCTGGCAGTGTCTCTGTTGATGGAAAAGTGTATGAAGTGAATATGCCGTGTGTTAGAGACCGTAGTTTCGGTAATATAGTTATCCATTAATAATCATAATTTACCTATTTTATCTAAGAATTCTTACTTCTCATCTAGATTACAGAAAAGGAAGGCCGTATAATTAATCACTTTCTATGTATATATTTATTACAAACAAAGAAATTTCTCTTAATCTTCGCATTAATATGTTGGTATTTCCATAATGGAACAGAACTTGAAAATAATGTATAATGAGGTTGCAGGTCCGTTACGGGAATGGAGGAACTTTCACCGGTATGTTTATCACTTCATGTTCCTTGACAACGGAGACTGCATCGCCGTGGGAAGTGTTTCTCAGCCGACGATTATGTCACAGTATGTCATTGCATTAATTGTATTTGATTTATCTTGTACGTACCTAACCCCTTAAAAATCCTTGTAAATTAGGGAATGTACGGATATATATGTAATGTAGCGTTATCGCAATGGATTATGATTAGATATTATTTTACCGTAGATGGTGCATTAAATTATTAACTTTGGGATGTTAATTTTATTAATTATTAACCAGTTCTTGCTTCGCTTCGGGAATAATTCTTTGCTAATTTTTGTTAGATATTTTGTTACTTTTCCACGTATTTTATTATCTTAATCTTCCCAATTTATGAATCATTTTATTTATTGTTCAAAATAGCATGAAAATCTGTGCAGCAATTATCTGAGATTATGGCATTCATACACATAGAGTCATTAATCAAATTATAGGATGTAGTTATTTTTATTTAAAATAATACCAATTTATAATTAATAAAAATGTGGCCGTGATGTTCAATGTGAATTTATATCTGTGCGTTTTTAACTTATTGCAATTAAAACTATATTGTCAGTTTAACTATTGGATACTTATGTCGCAAATCAGATCAAGCAGTTATGCCAATAGATTGGAGTGACTTCCATTTGTATCAACATGGAGAATATCAGGTGATGCCTCAAGATTATGGTTTCACTTTTAAGGCTGGTAAGTAATTTGTGATCCTCGACAGATAAATAACTAGTAGAACACCTTTTGGAAGTGTAAACTTTCTCTTGCCCAGTTATTAAATTATAGCAAAAAGTACTTAAATGAGATTTATCATTTCAAAAATAACTTAATATGTTGGTAAGTAGTTATGCATATTACAAGTACCTACACACACAACCAGGGTTATTGTAGAATCTTCTATGTAGGTCAATATCCTTGGTATTATTAAAAAATTACGATTACGATTTTTTAACACTTTGTAATTATTTATGTCGGTTAAATGAAACATAGATAATACTAAGTTACGAATGTAAAGTATCAGCAACAATCATTATCAAAGAAGAGATAATTGTACATATGACCAAGCAATGGTTGTCGTAGTGTTCAATCTCATCTGTCTTTAAATTAAGTAGTTTTTTCTCCTGCATAGTAAGCTACTGAGGATTAATTATTTTTAATTTTACCAAAGGGTATGAGTGTTTTTTTGAACTAGTAATTTTTAATTGCAATAACATTTATGCTGTTTATCTATAGCTTATCTTAATCATTTATTTGTATAATCTAGGTGGCGAATTGTACATAGTCCAAGTAATGCTTAAAGAGGAAGTCTCATTTTACATTGGTAAAGAGAGGGAGTCCAAATTCTATGAGAGATGGTGTTCTGTTGAAGTCAATGGTATCAAAGGTTGCGCTTGCGTAGAATGGCAGTATAATAATATTCAAGCTTATAAAAAAAAAGCATATAACACATAAAATTGTATCAGATACCTACAATTGATTGTTTAAAAATTAAAGTGATGATAATAAATGTACTTTTGAGCACAATGTGTTTTTTATTTACAATATTTTTCATTATTCGACGAGATGATCATCTAACATACATTAATAAAAATGTGTCTATACATAAGACTTTGCCGAAATGAATATCCACCCTAAATTAATCAGTTCTAATATTTAATGATTAAATATTAAATATATTTTAATAATTTTAAAATTATAATTTAATAAATCGCGGTCACGGTTCGGACCTCTTGACAGCCACTGATGACAGATGAGTTTGTTAAACTTTACGTCTAGTTCGTTTTACGTTTTTAAGTACCTTATCACGACAGACGACACAACATATTTCGCGGACTGAACGTGATGCTGTTTTTACCTAACATACAGTGATTACTACATTCCACGTTTGAGTTATTTTAAACTCAATATTCAAATTTTTGGGACTAATTTTGATTTTTATAACCTCCCTTACTGAAACTGGAATGCTTGATTTCCACCGAATTCAATAAAATGTTTTTATCCGGCGGATTTCTTCGGATCGTTTTTTTGACTGTCCTGATAATTATGTTGTTTTATCCGTTTTCTTTGACCAATATAGGAGGTTCCGAAGGTAAAACTAACCTTATAAGCTCCAAGGCGTTGGAGTTAAGTATATATTTCGGTGAACGTGGGTAGGCTACTACTTTTTTATACGGTGACAGAATAGTAAATTGGTTTTGAAATGTAGCCTTTAACAGGCTTGGAATTCGATGATCGATAGGTACATCTGTCAGCATGGTATATACATAAGTGTAAATTCAACTCCGAGAGACTCCAAGCTCGGTCGAAAAATGTATGTGATGATAACATCTACGATAGCTAAATATCTCTGCACCGGCTATAATGAATATTGTCATTGGTTTAGTATTTTAAAATAATAATTTTTGATACGGACCTTATAACTATGCAAGGTTTTTCATAGTTACCTCCTCCTGTATCCCCTCGCATAAAGTCAGGGATTAAATAAAACGACGAAGTAGCGAGGACGTTAGTATAATTAGCATAACATTATATAACATTCAATTAAATATTGTCTAGAACACAGACTAGCAACTTATGGCGTCATTAATTTGTCATCTTCATATATATAATAACAGAATTAAGTATATAATCAGCATATAATAATGCCATAACTAGCGATATGGTATTGTACTAGTTTAGTCGTAACTCGAAAAATGTATATTCAATATTATATGTGCATGAAATTACTTTTAATGTAACTGCATTTGCGGGGAAAATATCCTCAAAATGCTGCATTCAAGATGTATATTATGATATACACAAGATATGAAGTTTAAACATCAAATTGTTCTTATAGAAGTCAATAAAATTTGACAATGAACGGTAGGCTTCCGTTTATAGCCATTAAAATAACTGGATATAATTTTATTTACGAATTTATATTGACGTTTCTAAATCGTATACGCATAGGTTTTGTTTGGCTGGTCCAGTTTCTGTCCAAATCTCCGGATGATACAAATGACCAAGTGACCACCAAATACTAATATGACAGCATTCTAGATCTGATTTGGGTACATTTTAATAACCACAAAAATGGCTAAATAAAAAGATGAAAATTATATTACGCTAATTGAAAATACTGATAAAGTTATGGTGCATATATATGTGTTGCCACAACTTATGTTTGGAATTGATCAACTAAAATCGCATAGTTATATCACAAAGCAAATAAATATTGACGTAGGCGTAAGCCACTTAACTTTGTATTTTTTCGCACCGGACATGCAAACGCACGATTTAAACGGATTTACAGTTTTAATTTTAAATAGGGTTCATTTCACTCATTTTCAGCTATACAAAACTTTACCTATTAATTGTTTATAAAATCATATTTTATAGATCCAATGAGAGCACTCTGCTCGTAAGAAACTATATATATACATTTGCAACTTTATCGTGCACGCTAGAGTACTGTATTTAGACGTCCGTATACAAAAATACTATTTCACTACAAATACAGATTTAATACAAGTACACTCTAGTTTATACGGTGTAAGTAAATGATGATTAATTTATTATTTAATTAGTAATTTCTTATTAACGATATTTAGCTAATTATTAAACAGTTAGTGATAACATGTTACAAATTTTAATCTGTATTTGTAGCATAGAAGGTAAATAAATAATTTAATCCATTAATTACTGGAAGACAGATGGATTTCTGTATAAAAACTACCTGCCATTGGAAACGAGCTAGTAAATGTAATGAATATTTGATACTGTGTCATAAAACGTATTAAATTAATAATTGACAGTTGACAGTTAAGCATAGAGCACACTACAACCTAAAACCTTGTGGTATGAAGGTTTGAGTTTTTGTTTAATAAGTATCAACTTTGAATTTAGAACAACATAACGGCAAATTTGTTGAAGAATTCCGTACCGAATATGCATATTTCATTGAGCTCAATCATCAGAATTTCCTGAATATAACAACGATGGCATATATACTTTTACCTATAACCTAGCTGCCGCTCTTCTATGATCTCTCCTGTGAACAATCGTCAAACGTTTCAACGCATTTCTGTTTATCTTTAACGTTTAACGCTTTTATCTTGGACTGCTAATCACATACTGTCGAGTGAACCGTCTGCTTGATCATCGATTAAAAAAATTAACCTTAAACCCATGACAGTCTGCCATTGTCTCAATACGCCAAACGTTAGATATCGAAGTAAATTACTATAAACTCACTTCTTTATAAACTCACTTTCGAACCTTTAACGTTTATACTCAAACGGTGTCGACTGTTTTAAAGAAGCATCTAATTACGTATCGTTGCGTATGCGCACGATTCGTTAAGCATCACCGTTGCGGACGGTACGCATCACGTTATCATTGGTTACGTAGTTTTTAGGTAGATGTGACCAGATAAATGGTACGGAATAGATCTAATAACATTAAATAAATCATTTTGGAATGGTTTATTTAAACGAATGATCTTCGAAGGTATGCGTATTCGGTGTAGATTCTTGGCGATTTACAAGAAAAATCGTATTAAGTGCAATAGTACCTACTTACATATAATTATTTTCCTACATGTTCACCGCGACTACGCTTTTACCACAAAAAAAACAGTGATACAAATATAATAATTATTTTGTTTGATAATAAAATTAGGAAATCGGAAAAAAATATTTGTGATTATAAAACGGAATTACTAACGTATTAAAAGTATTTTTGTAAGTGATAAAATGTATTTTATTAATCCATTCACTTCATTAGTTTCTCTCCAACCTTGCGAACTATTTCATACTGTCGACATATACCGAAATCTCTGGGTCGGTCGTTTATCCGACAACTAGTTTCTTACTCTGTGGTTTTACGCTACACAATATATTCCCTTGTTCTGGGACACATATCCTAGAAATAACACAGTATACTACAAGGTACATTACAAGGAATGACTAAAATAATTAATGAGCTTCTCAGATGTGTTATATTTTATAATATAAGATTCGAAATAGCAGTTGTGTAACCAAGGCAATAAAGCGAATGGATAATGAGCATCTTTAGGACGAAACGCGCACCTAACAATCTAATTGACATGATGTTGGCTGTTATATCTTTATATTTTTTTATTATTTCTCTTACGTTGATAGTGCGTAAAATATGCATGTGTAAACACTTCTCATCACTACCATATTTGAAACAAGTTTTCTTGAAGCTGAATTCGATTGCCTGAGGAGAATTTCTTATCTAAAAGTACCCATGAACACAAAACTATTTCAAAACGATATATTACATAAGCGACCCTCATCGATTCGGCCAACAAAGCTGCAATATTGGTATGCAAATTAGATCTGCTGGAGCATTATAGAACTATATAACCCCATCAGTAAAAGGCATTCTTGAAAACCTTTAATAATGTTTCTTTATTAATAATTAAATTTATGAAATTTAAATTTTGTTTTTAACGTTGTTGTAAGTAATAATAAGTTGGTTAAAGATTTTATACATTAATATACAATTATGTATAAACAACATAATAGTTAACTTACTTCCCTTTATTTTGCTGTACCTTTATTTTGGCCACTTTTATCAGCCGTTAATTTGTGTTTTAAAAATGTGCTTATTGGCTTAACAGAAAACTAAAGGTAAGTCAAATACCAATAAATAATTGTCTTCCCCTGTTTATATAAATACGACACACCAATTCCCAACATGTAATTATAATAAACATTCACACTTTTATCGAATTAATGTTATTTGTATTTTATACCTATACGGAATTGCAAACCAACCAATAAATAAAGGAACACAATTTATACCCAAACCGATTTTACCAAGTATAATGGGAGCTTGTTTACATACCTACTACTAAAAAAAATCCTAATCTTGCTACGATAAAGTCATAAGTAAAACATTTACACAACATCAATACTATGATACGTCCTTTTAAATGGAGTGCGAAACACGTAACGTAAACGCACGAATATTCAGTTTACATGATTCATTGACGTCTGACTAGGGGTCAACGTGACCTTGACGAAATATTTCATATTATTACATAATTGTATTTCGATTTTATACATTTGGAATGAATATCAGACTAGACAGAGTATGAATCACAGCACCTAAATATAAAATTATTCATTTAGAAATGTTTGTAACACTTCCAGACGGCCGTTATAACACAGTTTTAAGGCAGGAAATATTTTAGAGCTACAAAAGTTCATAATTATTATCGACACACATTGGTAAATTAAATTATGATCATATTGTCACAGCGTAACGAACTCTTTCATACAGTCAGCCAGTGGCCTAGAGAGGTAATCGTGAGGGGAATGTAGAATGATGCGTTCCCGATACTCCAATTGCGATTGGGGAAAAGCATTCAGGGTTAGCGGGTTATAACATTGCACACTGCCCGCAGTATAATTTCTTTCATTATATTATTTTACCTTATATGACAATCACAAGAAAATGACGCAATATTGAGAAAATTCGGTTTTTCTTCCCAGGCGATGGAGAACTGTAAGTTCTTACACTGTGATACCGTTTATTCTAAGAAGTAAGAAAGAAGAGGCCTGATTTTAGTTGACTGGTAACATTAACTTTTAGTCCGAAATCTATATGATAACCTAACGCCATAAGTAAAACAATTGAATAAGCTCATTGCACACGATATATCTATTAAGAACAAGCGACACAAAGCAAAAGTAATTTTCAATGCTAGATAACTAACAAAAATAATTATAGAATAATATGTTATACCAAGGGTAAGCTATTCTTAATCTATTTTCAGTTTTTTATTTTGTTTAATCGAAGTAATTGACTATATTACATGACCTATTTAGTGGTATCACATTCTAACCGAACCTTTAATAAAGTCAATTAACGGAAATGTCTAAGTAAAATAATTGGTACTCTAACAGCGTTCGGGGATTTCCCTGCACAACACATGAAACTTTTCTGTGTATATTTCAAATTAGTAGACAGTATATTATGAATTTTCAAATTTTAATTTTAAATTTTCATCCACAATCTAAAATTAATTTTTATCTTCCAATTGTACATGTAAAGTGATTTCTGTGATCCTAACAGGTATTTCTAGTTTTTTTTTGTAAACTTGACATCGATAAAAACTGCTTATTTCGATTTAAAGTCAACTAAAATAAGGCCTCTCCGACACAAACTGAGTTTGTCAATTAAAAAGAAACGTGACAATATTCGAGTACAATTAAGCAAAGGTATATTTAATTTTATAATTTACATTCTATGTCTTTTAAAGTATTTTGTTAATACTTAAATTACTACACGTATTCGGAACAATAGCCTCGTCGCTCATGGCCAAGCCCAAGGGACGATACGTACATTGATTCGTTCCTTACGGCCGCAGTATGCTTTACCAAGCTCTTCGATTAATAATAACTTAACAAGAAATTATTTTACAACCGTAACTAGTTATTAAACACAAAAACACACAAGTTCACCGAAAAGATTTTATACCAATCAAAAATTTATCACTGCGCGGAACTTGATCAACGTAAATGAGTACACTTAATGATTATGTTAGATAAATGATTAAATTTATTTCAAATTCACGATAAATAAACGTACGTGACTACCACGAATACTGTACGGTTATATAACACAAAAGCAATATTGACTAGTAAGTACACATATTTGTACAACCAGGAGCGTGCTTATTACTAAGGGACATTTACGTGGTACAAGGATGTCAAATCATAATTGTGATTATCCATAAAAATATATATACTCTGTTCAAACCAACAATACGAATAAGCTAATTGAAAACTGCTAGTCACGTTATTTTTATAATAATATTTGACGCGTGTTTCATACTTTTAATAATCAATGTAATAATGTGGTTCTTGTATATATATATATATATATATATATATTATCATTGATCACTAATTCATCGTTACAAGTCATAAAATTGTCCTGTTATTGGACTCGGGTGCACACCCGAGTTGAGAGGACTCTCACAATGAAAGAGGTCAAGAAAATAGCCCACCGTGATGGCCCAATGCAGGTATGCAGTCTTCACACAACTTCAAGAACATTATGGACAATTCTCAGGTATGCCAGTTTCCAAATGATGTTTTCCTTTACCAAATTAACTGATAATTACGAAAATAATTTGATCAGTCAGAGGTCGATTCAGTATACGAACTGGAAACTCATGCGGGCGACCGACTATCACTGCTTTGGTTGCTAATTACAAACATGCAATTTTTTTGACGGATGGTAATAAGAAAATCGATATATTTATTCAAAAAACACCGATGACATGAATAAGTAAGATAGCTTAAATAACTTTAGTTTGCTGTTTATTGTACATCGAGAAGGTAAATTAAAATTAATAAAACACGCACCAATATCATTACTTCTAATTAAAAATGCTTGATCCTTCTCGATTAACATGTTAAATATATGATCTCGATCTCGATATCTCCATCGGTTAAGACCATCGTGCTGTTCTGTTTTTATGACAAGATCGTATCGTAACGATTGTCATCGATCGACGTATATTGCTGAATATATATTTTTTATATACACATGTAATCCATCTTTTTACGTAAGCAGGCATCCAGAATAATTTGACTCTTAGAATCCACTGATTGAAGAGTTTGTATCTTATATAAGAACAGTCTAAAAAACTTGGGCAGAGAGAAAACAGTTCACTGCTTTTTACCTTTGTTTATCAATCGATTACTTTTTTGTGCGGTAGCAATTGACGCGCTGTGATGATTTTATTAAAAAAATATGGAAACAGCGTTATTTAATAAATTTTCGAATTTCGAAAATGATAGGAATAGGCGAACACTGTTTAAAAATTAATATGTCATTGTCATGTCAAATGTTGAAGTCGACTGAATATAGTATCGCTACGTTCGCTTCTGTTAGGTGAAGAAATTTTTTAAACACCGAAAGAGTTCGACCGAAGCAAATCGACAGTTGTATTTGTGGTGACACAACATTGTTATCGGGGTCGATTGAACTGGTGAATAAGCACCTTATGCCACTTGTTTTGCACAAAACCACCGGTGACTTAACGGACTGTTCTTGAGAAAGTATTTCGATTATATTCGAAATCAGTCTGGCGAACCGGAATAACCTACTACGTAATAAGCGGTTATTTATCGTCATTCATTTCATCATCCTTTGGTGTTAGCCCTCATAATATTATCAAAATCGTAGACTAGCCGTAGCCGTGTTTAAATATACTATCGTTGGTTCGAACAGTTAAACATAAAATATTTACAAATTCCAATACATAAATTAATTTTTAATACATTATATTTTGTTAAAATGTGAATATTACTAGAAGTTTCCATGTATCAATTTTTGACACTATCACAATGTCTTTTGTTTGCAATGTATCTATTCTACAAGGCATCATTAAAAGTAATTGTCAACACAAAAAATAACATTACGTCTAAATAAATAAAAATGTATATATATTTCTTTGGTAAACTAAATAAGTATATCGTGCTTTAAGCAAATAAATATAAGCCACAGGGCTACTTATAAAAAGTGCAATAACAGCACCTCAAAATATAATTCCTTGGTATTGACATCGCAATAACTAAAATCTAATATTTTTCTCAATTAACGTTGGTATATATTTGGTATTTTGAACACATTTATTCGAACCTATATGGAGTAAGGAATATCGCTATCGATAAATCCTTCCTTATGAACAAATGAACGAACGAACCAAACACCAAAATAGCTGGCACAACGCAAACAAAACTGTCATCCAAAACCTATAACTTTGGTAATAAATGACTGATAATATAATATTATTTTGTACACACAAATTTAATTTTTGTTTACAAATCTTCATGATTTTACAGAGAAGCGGGATGACAGCTTTTGTATGAAAATTGTTGCAGTTCGCTCTATAATCATCTCAATCCGCTCAATCTCCCATTCATGAACGAACGATTACAAAACATACAGTATCAACTAAAGCTTGATATACGAAAACGTCACTACAATATACTCACCGGACATCTCAGAAGATTTGGCATAAAAATATAGGGGGATATTTAATTTACTTTCCTATACTCTGTAAAGTCCTATGATTTCTATCCACGATAAATATTTTTAATACTTATTTTCCAAAGTTCACTGCAAGGTACAGATGGCCGATGCGCCCGGTGCATGGTCGAGTAAAGCACGTCTCCGTTTGATACCTTCGAGGTACACTTCCCGGTTGAACAGCCCAGCTGCCAACGGTACCCTGTAACATGCGGTTACATGTATTGATATGGATGTCAAAGAACATACAGTGAACTACGTGTTTAGTGTGGAATAGTTTCTTTTTGATGTTTTCAAAACACAGTAATGCCAAAAAAAATTATATGCAAGTGTGTATACAAGATAGCTAAATCATTAATCGTTTTAAAACACCTATTCTTACCAGTTTGGTAACCATATAAGAATAATACAGTCTATGCCTGGGTGCTAAACAAGTGCTACCCCAGCAACTTTAAAGCTGTATGACAAGGTAGCAAGGATCAACTTGTTTCAGAACAGCTAATTTTAGGGCCATTTGAGACACTTTTATTTAAATACAGTGAGTCTATTTTATTAATATCTCTCAGCAATTTCACCACCAAATTAATCGTGAGTAGCTGCTACATGTATTATGGAACACTAATGATGAGGCAAGGTGGTTCTACTCAATGGATGATCATTTAAGTGACGTTTGACTATCTGTTTGTATAAGCAGCAGAATCTTGTAGTCTATTTGTATTCATTCTTAGATATATGTTTCACTATATGTTTATAGATTCTAATGAAATTAGGAAGTCTTCAGTAGTTCCAAGCGACTCCCACCCCTGGTATCGTGTGACGGATACACAAGATACAGTTGGTTGAGGCAAGCATAATGTCCTGACAATAATGAGGAAGTGGAGAAATAAACTTACACGTCGGTGCCGGGCCGCAACGTAGCAGAGAAGAGTGCCCACACTGGTTTGTGGTCACTAGTGCACACCGACTGAACAGAGTTATACGCCAGGCTCTTTAGACCCGATGATGATGCTTGAGGCGTTGTACTAATACGACGGAGACCTGGTAATGATGCCATGTGTTAAACTACTTACTCTGATAGTTTTCTTGAGAACAGTAATGTTTACAATATTAATACGCCTAATAATAAAGCTAAACTGATTGTACCAAATTCCAGACTGAACAAAACTGATGGCTCTTTTATGGGTAGATGTGTAGATATTTAAAATAAAATTCCGTTAGAATTGACGGAAAAGCCATACTGAAAGAAAGAAAGAAGAAAGAAAATATATTTATTTCAATCTATTACAGCGTTATATGTTACAACCTTAAAACCATGACATAATAGTATGTATGCGTAATAGGTGAAAAGGGTTCATGTTCAGCATATGGTCTCGGAAGAACCGGGGCCGCTGGTTTTCAGAGTGACCCATTTATAGTCGTGCAGTTCAGACGATTGATATCAACATACACGTCCTTACCTTAATATTAAATAATAAACATCATAAACTTAAATTTAAACTAATATTTTAATGTTAAAATTTGGCCTTTAAAAAAACAAAGTATTGTGTTCGTGTATAATATATGTATGTGATAGTGCGCGTGTGCGTGTGTGTGTGTGTTTATGTGAGTGCGACTCCATCTGTGTGCGTTTGTATGTGTGTGTGTATTATTAAGTTTATATTGCACTTGTGTCATGTATTATAAATATATATGTGTGTGTGTGTGTGTGTATATGATATGATTTTTATTCACCTGAAAAAGCGGACGCGGAATTGGCAGTCATAGATCTCGCTTTGTACAATATTCGGTCTGTGTAAGCTGGGGCGCGCTGTTTGCTCGACGTGTCGAACTGTTGACTGCCGGGGTCGTACTGAAAACAATCATGCATTAAATAATGTGGACATTGTTATGCCGACTTTACACGTATGACAGACATTAGATAACTATATAATTACAAATCATTTACAGTATTTTTTTCCTGTATTACCTATTGTGCCTAGCTTTAAGAATTTTAAAATATTTTTTTTATTTATTTATATCCATTAGAATTTTTTTTACAGCTGTTTTTTTGATATTCAAATTCAAAATCATTTAATCATTCAGGTAATACGTAAATGCAGTTATGAACGTAATTTTTTGCCTTAAATACCGTTCGTTTCAAAAAGATACTTTAACATTGAGTAGGAGAAACAGGGAAATCTCCTTAGCACATCTTTTAAATCAATATATGTTAATAACAAAGTATGTTTTAACCTACACGGAATCGCTCGAGGCATTATTATTATCCAGACAACCTTGTCACTTATATTTATATGGAGATGAACCTACGAACTCGAAGAAAACATATACATATATTGAAGCATATAAAAATATCTTTTGTAGGTCATAGAATTACAAACCAAACACAAACTTACTTTATAGGTAGGTGGAAAAGTGATGGGGGCTTCGCGAAAGTCTCTGAAGGCGGCCCCGTCCTCGAGCACCGCCGTCAGCTGATCGGCGTGTAGCAAGCCGTGCGGCAAGTGTGGCGGGAGGGGGAACTGACACCGTAGACAAATTTATATCATGAATTTTATTTAAAAGTTTCTTCAGAGCGGTCGATGTAGAATCAGGTTTATGCTGATTTCACGTATTCGAATAGCGCATAAGAAGCTTATAGAAAAACTATAAGAAACTTATGTTTATTATTAAGTAAATTATTATTATATTTTTAGTATTACAATTTCTTTGAAATTAATAAGTTATAGCAAGCGAATATCCATACATATAATAGAATTTTAAATGATCGCTTTCTGTACATGAAGGATATACGAGAGAAACTATTATTAGGGATCTTTATTAACGCAGTAGAACCCAAAAGAGAAGTTGTTAATTTTTTGTCTATTTATCTGTGCGTTTGCGCGCGGTAATCTCAGAAACAACTTATTTCGTTATTATTTTCATTAATGCATTGCAGTATCCATCACTTAATATTTAATATTCGTTTCATTGCAATCCGCCCATAAAAAAAAAAGTTATATGAATATATGTATTTCTAATTCATAGAACGAGAAAAACCCAGTCCTAAAACTGTTCAGGTGCTATTTCTAAGCGTAAGGCGTAATCTATACTAATATTATAAAGAGGAAAGCTTTGTATTTATATACATATGTTTGTAACGAATAAACTCAAAAACTATTGAGCCGATTTTAAAAATTCTTTCACCATCAGAATGCTACATTAGCCCTGAGTAACATAGGCTATATTTATTACTAGAAAAAGTAAGCCTTCAATAACCTCAATAACGCTAACCAAAGTGTAAAAAAATTTGCTTAAAAATTTCTTTCATCGCATACGCTGCGGAAACTATTGATAATGTACACCCGTGCGAGGCCGGAGCGGGCCGCTGGTCATTCTATATAACGACGCGAGAGCGGTTTACTAATCACAAATAATTATACTATAACTATTTGGTATTATTATAAATTCAGATAATTTAATATAAGCTATGGATTTTTGGGTATACAATAAAGATATTTTATTCTATTGTATAGTGACATGTACCAGCAGATACATTCAATCATTGTCAAAAAACCAGATGTAATAAATAAATTTAATCCATCCTTTAAACATATGACAAGCTATTTCCTTGTATTAGGCTTATTTGTACAAATAAATAGTTATTAATTTAATTTAAATTCAATAAGCGTTGATATTTGCAAGAAAAGTTGATTTTAGAAAATTTGGTAATTATTATTTATTCAAGATAAAATCGAAATCGTAAATCGTTTCCGTGAAGTGATCCAAGAAATGGCGTTAAAAAAAAATCTCGCTGGGTACATAATAATTAAAAATATCTTTATTATATAACCATGATATATATATCAGATTAATGCTGGCTGAAAATAAATTAGTTAAACTGAATATGGACCTGTGTCTGTTCCATCCACCTTAGAACAGCAGCTCGGGGTTCACCCAATCTGAAGTTAAGGTCACCACACCAAAATACATAGTCGAAATTGTTTGTAACATCTGAAAATCAAAATTAACACAAAAGGAACATATTATGATATAAATAAATAAAATAACCTATTCAAATCCAAAATCATTTAATCATTTAGGTATTCTGTAAAAATACCATTGCACGTCATTTTTTGCTTCTACTACTGTATCGAAAATGTGCTTTAACATTGAGAATAAACGGCGAAAAAAACTCCTTAGCGCATCTTTTAAAATAACACATGGAAATTACAAAGTAAGTTTTTATCAGCGCATAGCTGGTTTCAGCACTATTATTTCCAGGCGTCCTTGTC
This sequence comes from Megathymus violae, assembly GCA_003671415.1. Classification (NCBI taxonomy): domain Eukaryota; kingdom Metazoa; phylum Arthropoda; class Insecta; order Lepidoptera; family Hesperiidae; genus Megathymus; species Megathymus violae. Next base: position 3,619,290 of record PDGT01000021.1, read on the forward strand.
ATCAATATATTCATGTACATTTAAGTAACAATTGGAAAACAATATATCAGATAGTAGACTTTTAACAAAAGTAACAATGGAATTATTGACAACTTTGTACATTTTGTAGTAACTGTCCAGCAAGCAAATATTTAGGTATGTGTTATTTGTTCTCGGGTCGTGGGTGTTTGTGATGTCTAATTTGTGTATGTCCATGCCACCCGTAACACAGGAATCCTTTTGTTATGGTTGGGTGTGTTTATATGAACGTTAGTTTCTTTCTTTATTTATCTATTGAAATGATGAATAATTTGGCAGCCTTTAGCCAAATGTACAGTTTGGTTATTCTGCATAATTGAGGAGGCCTGAAGATTATTCCACCCCTGCAAGTGGTGATTGGTAGAGAAGTTTGTTGGGAAATAATATGTATGTCGTATGGTATATTTTTATGATGTCTTTTTAACGATAACAACTGCTGGCGATTTAACGTGCTGTCTCAAACAGAGAATTTATCATTAAAATCAAAACAATTGTAAAATTTTATACAATAGATATTGAAATTTTATTACTCATTATGTAATATATAGTTATGTAAGGTAAACAAATAAGCAATAATAGGTATTCAAACTCAATATGTATAATTAGATAATTCTTTCTTTATGTGGAAATAATTTGGCCTCACCTTTACTCCTATGCTTGCAAGGTAAATTTTTTGGTAAGTCAATTGCCCTTATGATTCTCTTTATGTCCGAAACTCTTTCTTTCACTTTTTCCTGATGTGCAGTCAAATGTGCAGTCACAAATAGGAACGTTGAACCAAACAGTGCAAATGATATTGCAACAGCCCCCTTCGTTCGAAATGCGGTCCCAGGACGGACAGACAGACTAGCATCTTCTGGTAAAGAGCAGTACCAAATAAGATCTCTACGTATAAATATTGTTAAGTGTATAGTTCCTGAAACAACAAAATTTAATTAGAATATTATAAACCAGAAAGAAAAAAATAATTTCTTCTCACTGCATCAGTGTTAGCTGATAAATCATCCGTGATGTCTTGGGGTTTGTCATAATTTACCATCACATTGCTAGACAATGCATTAATCCTCTACACTTATCCATCCATGCGTGATACTGGCCACTTCAGTTTGTGGCCCATCTGTTTTACCAGTTTCATTTTTTTATGATAAAAGCTAACAAACGATCAGACGAACCACCTGATGTTAAGTGGTCACCGTCGCCCATGGGCATCAGCAAGACTAAAAGTATCACTAATGCGTTGTCGGCCAGGAAATGAAAAGAACGTAAGAAATAATGTACTGGCTCGCAAGCCTCCAACCGGAACACGAGTCGTTTGGCGGCTGACTCAAGCAGGAGGGTGGTAGGTAGCCAGGCAGACTTCACGGAAAGATAATAATACCAGTAATAATATTAATGACTTAATGATAATTCTGATAATATAATCTTTACGCGAAGCCCTACCACCAAGCAGGCTGGCTTCTGTCGCCTCTTACGACACCCTTTTCTACCAGCATGGGATTGGGGGGAATATTCTGGCCCGTCCCAATACGGCCAAAATTCATTCATAAAAAAAGTTGTTTCATTTCAGTTATTACAAGTCATATTTAAGGGTAACAATGTAAGAAACAACAAACAGTGCTAAGCTCTGTACAATAATTTGTATCACTTAAGCAGTAACAGAGCTCATGTTCATATTTTGCATGGTACTTGCAATTTTACATTATACAGGAAATGCGTAAGGGCACTTGTATACTTGGATTGTTGTTATTGTTCTGAAAGGTATTTAAATATGTTTTCTTTCTTCCTGAAGTTGGACAGCTTGGTGGTCTATAGTCTTTACTGCTTAATTGATATTCATTATTATTAACAAAATTAGTATATTTCGTGATAAATTACCTAAGTAATAAGAGTGTAATAATAAATGTGATGGTCCCAAAACCTCTTGAATGGTGATCTCCCATTCTGTGCGTTCGGAATATGATTCCTGAGTTCCTATAGCAAATATGTCTGGTACATGTTTTACTTGATTGGGGAATATAAAGTCAGCCAGTTCTCTGAAAAAAGTTTGGTTTTAAAACAATGAAATCTTCCATTATATTAATCCGCTCATCCATTCAATCTTAACATCATACAAGTCTACGCCCCCACTGCAGATACCGATGATGAAGAAGTTAAAGAATTTTATGAAAGGATAAATACAATATTGACGTCAATAAAATCACAAGATATTATTTTAGTAATGGGAGATTTCAATGCTAAAGTTGGAAAGGGAAAAGGAGGGAAAATTGTTGGGAATATTGGATTGGGTTTGAGAAACGACAGAGTAGATAGTCTTGTGAATTTTTGTGCTGAGAATAATTTTATCATCACTAACACTGGGTTCGAACATCCAAAGAGACGATTACATACTTGGCGATCACCTGCCGACAAGATAACTCATGTCATAAGAAATCAGATTGACTTTTTCATGATTAACGACCGATTCAAAAATGCAGTCACCAACATGAAATCCTATCGCGGTGCGGACGTAAATTCAGACCATAATCCTTTATTTGCTAAAATTAATATTAAATTAAAAAAAGGTAATACCCAAGTCATGCTTTAACAGGATCGATTTGGACAAACTTAAAAACCAAACAACAAAAACAGCTGTATTAAGACAATACGTGAAGGTAAATATGATATTATTACAACATATGCACTTACACACACACACACACACACTTGCGACAAAAATAAAAAAATAACATTGGAATCGCTAGGTAGCAGTACGATTAACAAAACACCCAACATCGGTTAACAGGCAGGAAAGCAGTAGGCCCCGATGGTATATTTGCGAAGGTATTAAAATTAATACATGAGTGTAATGTGGACAAATTGGTTTCATTACTTAACAAGTTTTTTATTTCGGACGATGTGTTTCCCGACGACTGTTTTGTGTCAATATGCGAAGAACATAGAATGATCAGTATCATGTATTATGAGCCATTTTTTGAAAATATTATTGGAAATTATTCAAAACAGAATTTACAAAAAAACTGAGGACTATATAGGGGAAACTAGAGATGCCCTGGTAGCAATCCAAGTATTAGTTCAGCGCTGCATAGGTGTTAGAATGAATGTTTATATGTGTTTTATAGATTTTGAGAAAGCATTTGATAATGTTAAACACGATCAATTAATAACGATTTTAAAATCAATTGGAATAGATAAAAAAGAGTTTGACATTTCGAAACACTTGACCTGGGTATTCGGGTAAATGGTAAACTGATACAGAACATTCGTTATGCAGATGATACTGTCCTTTTAGCAGAAAGCAAATTATGCTTCAAAAATTGAATCTGCTACTTTTGGTATATGGACTTAAAATTAACACTACTAAGACTTAATTCATGATTGTTGTATAAATTTATTCGTCAGCAATTTTGCGATTGGGAAATGATTCTATAGAAAGAGTTAACAAATACAAATATTTCGGCTGTTGGTTAAATGAGTACTGGGAACCGAATCATGAAATTAGAATAAGAATTCAAAATTGCCAGAAACGCCTTTCAGAACATGAGGAGACTATTGACTAACACGAAAATTAGCTTAAAACTGCGGTGGAGACTTGTTAAATGTCATATTCTTCCAATTCTTATGTATAGTTATGAAAGTTTCACATTGAAAATGAAGTCAATTGATAAACTAAGGGCTTTTGAAATGTGGATCTAAAGAAGAATGCTCAAAATTAAATGGAAAAGTAGAATATCAAATGTCAAAGTTTTACAAATAATATATAAAGATTTGGAAATTGTGAAAACCGTTAAGAAAAGAAAAACAGCTTATTTTGGATATATATAGAGAAACAATAAATATAACTTATTAAAATTAATAATTAAAGGCAACATTAAAGGAAGTAAAGGCCCAGGTAGAGGAAGAATGTCATGGATTGGAAATATAAGGGACTGGCTGTGGGTTAAAAGCACAGATAAGCTAGTTCATATGACTGCTGATAAAAAGATGTATTGACAAATAGTCGCCAACCTCCTTGATGGAGATGATACTTGAAGAAGAAGATAATTTTAATTCAAGTAAGTTCTATTATAGTAAATTTGTATTGTTAAATAGTCAGTGTCAAATATATATATATATTAAACATAGCTGCATATTATTATTATTATTATATAATATTAGCTGCATTGCATAATAATTTTAATGAATGTACATTTTTCAACATTTAGTTATATTAATTTTTTACAAAAGATACCTTCCCTCACTTCACTTCAGAAATTCCTTTTTGTTTTTAATATCTGAAGGTAAACCTGCACCTATAATAATTATTATTTGTTTTAACAGTCATTTAATAAATCTAGTTCACTGATCACTCTAGTAAATCTAGTATCTAGTAAATCTAGTAAATCTAGTAGTAAAATAGTAGTTTTTAAGGTAGGTGTATTCAGACATACAGAGAATTTACTATGTAGTTACAATAACATAAATTAAACGAATATTAAGCTACATGCCTGTTTAAATATTGTCTTAGCACACAATGTTAATATCAATAACAATCTTAAAATCATCCATTCATTGTACAGTATAGGAAGTACTAGGAAGGATTGCTTGAGCTGCACACATACAGTTGAAAGGAAGTAGTCTCAAATAGCCATGCTGAGGATAACAATAATCCTTACCTGGGAGGTGCTTGGCCGTTCATATTCCATGTACCAATAAATATCCTGACCTCTCTGTCAGGAAACATATGCTCTAATTCTGCAGCACCAAGAATTGAGTTTGATGCCAGTCTTCCATAAAGATAATTCCTGTAGATACATTAAATACTCTAATATAGGTAGAACAACTGCTTTTGTCGAGGTACAAAAAATAATATAGATATGTTCTTGTTTAAATTTTTAAACAGTATTTTTATCAACAGCTTTGTTTTTTTTTTTAATAAAAATGGATTTTATTAGTATTTTTTTAAAATACTACTATTTCAATTAGACTGAAACAAAATTTTTTTAAGATGATGTTGTTTTCATTTTATGTATTAGATTTATTGTATATTTTTAAGAATTCCTAAGACATACCTTTCTCTTGCCTCGTGAGTTGGTATCAGTCGTAATACTTGTGCAGCAAGCAAAGAATTCCTGATTAGACTATCTGTACTTCCTGTTCTTGATGCAGACCTAGTAATTGTTGACTTGGTCCTGAATGAAATGAATAAAGAACTATGAAGGCTTCTCTATTAAACAGTATTTTTCAATCATATAAATCCTTCTTACCTTCTGTTACGGTCAAGTGAATTGCTTCTATCACTCTCAGGAGATGATGAGCGGTAAAGTGGTCTAGTCTCATTTGAAATCAAATGATCAGCTGAGAGTCGTTTAACAAATAATTTTGTTTTCGGCTGAGCACCTTCAAAGGAACCAGAATGCTCAAAACAAATTTTCGAATCGGCGGATTTAGGAAAAGTAACAGTCGCCTTTGGTATCTCTTCTGATTTGGTTTGAGAACAGGATATAGTATGTTCGCTAATAATGTTATTGGAATTGTTGACTGGACTACATTGTCTTGAGTTAGAATCACATTTCGGGGCATGGCTTTCGACTAAGCTCTTTGGACGAGATCGTCTGAAGAAGGTCTTGCAGCATTTAGGATTACTCTCGTCATCATTGTATGTTTGGTCTATGTTTTGGTTTATGTTACTAGTCACAGGTTCGGGATTAGAATTTTTTCTAACATCTTCAGGGTCACTATTAGTATCATTACTCTGTGCACTTTGGGCCAGGAAGGGATCAGCAGGGGACATAGGTCGAGAAGTGGACTGACTAAATTCTTCGTTCGAATCTGTGTCAACATAACAACCAACTTTTGGAGATTTCTTGACGAATAAACGTTTACGAAGAGATAATTTTTGTTTGGCTCTGGTGGGTGACGTTGTCATATTGGGTTTTGAACCACAAAAACCACTAATTTATGTTACTAAATACATTTTTTACTAAATATAGACAATATAACCTAAACCTAAAATATTTCATTGACATTTTGCGAACTAAAAATTTTGTGAAAGATGTCATGTATTTTACACAAAGGATACGTTCAAAATACGTTAGCGAGTTTGTAATCAGTATGAAAAATATTTTTCTGAATATTTAATTATTATTTTGCATAACCAATATTTGATTACGCTTATATAAAAGGAAAAACACATGTACAAAAATTAACTTCAATATAATCTTGTATTACAAAAGTGGTTACCATGGTTACGCTAACACTACAAATCTAAACTTAGCTTGCAAGTCTTTGCTGATTATTTTATGCTGATTAACACTGTTTTAAAATTTAATATTTTTTAGTTGTAAAGTATGTTAAAATCATTCAAATTCATTGCATCACAGACAACTTTACAAAAAACGTTAGGTAATGTTTTTTTCTTGTATCTAGCAACATATTTTTATTTTATTTTAGCAGTAACTACTTTTTGAGGTTTGGCATGTGGATTCGTCGCGCCGCGTTCGCCTACCGGACTTTAAACCACCGTTTGGCGCGAACAAATACGCCACACTTGAAACAAGGCTCAATAATTACCGTTATGAATCGAATCGACAAAACGGTGTGGTTTGAGGAATAAATTATAAATTAAAAAAATAAAAAATAAATATATCTTACTACAATAGGTACGCTATTAAAATATGACATGTTTCGTGGAACACAAACAATGAAAAAATATTTCTTAAATTTATTGAACATCTGAATGTTTTTTTAACATACATTAAAATATTTCTATGTTTTCGGTTGATAACTTTGAATAAAATTAAATGCTAAACCACACAAATTTTGCTGAAATCCGTATCAAATGTTATTATAACTTCGAGTCAAGTTTGTCACCGTAGGAAATCGTGTTTATGATGTCTTTTAGGATACCTGAAGCTTAAGACAGGTTTTATGAACTGTTATCGCTGCTACTGTTACGTATCAAACGATAAAATGCCAAAAAATATCGTATCATCAAAGGAAATGCGAATTTTTTATGTCATTCAATTATATTACAATCTAAACATAAGTTATATGCAAGATTTCACGTGTATATCTATGTGATTAAGGAATATGATAGAAATATAAATTTATAAAGACTGCCTCCTGGATCGATGACCAGTACCAGGCACAAGTAAATTTTGCCCCTTGTACTCTGGAGTAGGTGATAGTCCTCCACCAGTCACAGATTGTATTCCGTCACCTAAAATAAAAATGAATGTAAATCCCCTCTTAGCAGTCGGCCAAGTTTATTTAGTTTTAATCAAAAGTAATCAGTCATGAATATATGAAAGACAATCTGCAGCAGTTACTAAAACCCTTGCACGTATGGCTACTGAGCATAAACGGGTTAAAAAGACATTTTTAGTGAATCATTTAATATTCATAGAAATGTCTTGTTTGGTAATCTGAACTGGCTCGCTGTACGTTTCAGATCGAAACAGAAAATGAGAACGGATTGTGTATGGAAATAGTTTTTTCTCATTTGAATCATTCAAAAAATTTGTGTGGTATACTTTTTTTATACATACCAATATTGCATAAGTCTGTAGTGCATGCTCTATAAAACGTTCTGAAAGACGAGTCCGTTATTTCATGATTGAGAAAATCAGGAGAATCTTCACAACCACGCGTAAAACTGGCTACTACACCGACAGGATCCTGAAATTAATTATAATATTTGAGTATTGCAGTTGAGTACAATATTTGTTTGTTTAATATCCGATATTATGATTAATAATGATAATAATGAAATAATTATGATCGTTTAAAATATAAAAAAAACCTTTATTAAAAAATATACAATGTTATTAGAATATTTACTTTTGAGTCTTGCTTTTTATTATCACTATTACATTTATTTATAAATTTTACCATTCGATTTATACATTTCATGTTTATTACATTTTATGCTTATACTGTTACATTATTGCTCCATTATGTGCTATTTTCGTAGTTTTATAAATAAGTAAACACTCAATTAATTTAATTATCATTTCCTATTGCGTGGAAATAAATTCATTTCCCGCAATAAAATTTATTCCAGAAAAAATATTGTCCATGAACATTTATTCAAAAATTCAAATAAAAAATCAAAATAATTTAATAATTTAGGTACTTATTTTATAACTAGACTTATAACCGTCATTTTAACTATCGTTTATAAAAGATGCTTTAACATTGAGCAACGTGAACGGTGAAAGAAACTCCTCAACCCATGCTTTAAATCAATGTATTATGTTAATTACAAAGTAAGTTTTTTCCTGTGGCGTGGAGACGCTAATATTCCTGGCGTCTTGTCATTTATATATTCATCTATACCATAGTATTCTTTACCTACACGCTGTGCTAAAGCACGTGTTAAATGACGTCACTTGAAAGTTTTATAACACCAAAAGCATCACCACATGTTGTCGGCCATGAACGATGCGGAGAATGTGTCGGTTAAATGGTCCTTCAAAACTAACTGGAACACTCTAAGCTTTTCACGGTAGAAACTTGAAGCAGGTTTGCAGATAGTTAGACAAACCACTACTGCGGTGGTCTGCGGACCACACACAAAAAAAATCATTTTCGTTCCAGTTTTAAAACAAATATTGAACTTACCAGGAACTCTTGACGCAAAATAGTGCAATATTGGAATGGACAATCCACGGTGCGAGTGGAGTTTGTTATAGTGAGGCAGGATCGATCAGAGTCTACCGAAGAAAAACCGCACGCGTAGCATCGTAATTGACCTGCGAAGGTAATTTATGGCCGCTTTCTATATTCTCGTTCGATACAAGTTAAATTTGGTGGGACAGGAAAATTGTCGACTGGTGTTACAAGATACGTTGTAAAATATTATCAGAAATGTTTAAGTCAGTGCGGAGGGTTTAGTGATTTGGATGATTCATTTATTTTGCGGTAAATAGCATGAGAAACTATTAAATGTTATACCCATAATATCTAGTAGGTTCCTAAGAACGTACGCTTAATATATAAACAAATAACTTGTCTTTGCAGGACTCTACTTGACTGTGAATATTAAATGAACACACTTATTTAGTCTGCGAAGCGAAATTAATGACTTGAATAAAGTGATTGTGGCACTCTATCTGTGAGTACATAAAGGATGATTCAGGATGGCAAACACTACAAATGTGGAAGATAATTGGCATTCCATGGTGAGTATCTTCTTTATAGGACTATACTATGAATATACAGGTAGGAGTGTTGAGTTTTTTTTTGTAAAACTTTATTAAAGGGCGTTTTGTACTTTTATATTAATATCTACTAAACTTACTTACTTCGTAAATATAACTACTTATTAGAAGAAGTAATTTAATCTGAGTTGTCTGTATGCTTTATTACTTACATCAAATCCACGATAAAATAGATCTGAACATATATAATGGCAGGTATCAACTATGCCTATTGTTTTTTACATGACAAAAAAAATAGCAGATATATTTCTGTATTTAGTATTTTTTTCGTATTTTGATATCATTAAAACGTAAAAAACTTACATATGGATCTTGCTACAAGAATGAGAAACACAAATACAGTAATTTTAGTATCCATTTTGCTTATTGACACTGTTCGCTCGCGCACTCATATACGACTGATTATACCGGACATATTAATGATATCCCTTTTGAAAACGTATCCGATACATAGATATGACGACAATTAGCATACCTTTATCTTATCGTTGGCTTTTGTTCATAAACTAAACACCAACAAATCACGGTGCACCTATCATAATTATAATTTTTTATTTTATAATTATATATCATCGGTTTATTCTTTCAGGGAAGGACTTTTCTGTCTTCTAAATATAGCGGTTCGCCTGAAGTGTCCGCCAATGCGACAGTATCTACATTAAAGTATTATATATCTTTGAAGTATGATCATTCATGTTATTCATGTACGTCATTATCTTAATTTATTTTTTAACGTACAACGATTGATTGAACAAATTAAGGATTTAATAGATAAACAATGTATCTAAATCAAATAGACATGCAATGGATGTTATCTGATGTTATGCAGGTAAGTAAAATGAGATAAGTAGTTACAATAGTTTTGTCAAATTGCTTCAAAAGGTGTTTTGAAAATCGAATTAAACGGTCTAAGACAATAAATTCAGAAATAGCATATTTGTTAGATGTCGCACCCGTTGAATGAAAGGGACTTAACTTAAAAATTGCAATTTATGGGAAATGACGAAGAAAGTTTGTAAAAATGTATGATCTTGACTAAATTTAAAGAGACTGGCGTATGAGGTTTTCCCTTTTTCCCTTCCTCACTCATAATTCGGGCTCTTTTTCACCATGGGGTTTTAGAGTAGGCTTTTTTAAGTAAATTTATAGTAAAATCTGGAATTTCAGGAATTTTGAGTTAAGTCACTTTCATTCTAAAGGTGCGATATAATGTCTGTACAGCCGATGTCAAAACGATAACTTACTATGGATGTTATGGATATGAAATTTTGGATCTGGATATGGATACGGATAAATGAATAACATTTTACCGGTTTCGGATACTGTTACGGATATGAAATTATTTCGGATTATTCGATTGTTTCGGATAATTTCGGTTACGGATATTTGATAATTTATGACTTGGAAAAAATGTCATGTATTTAAAAGGTAACAATTTGACTTTATTTTTAGTTTTTATATAATAACATAAAAAACAATATAGCCTTGAAAATTTAATAATTAAAGTATCTAAAATGAGAACTACGCGGCTAGTGTATCGGCTCGGCCGGCGAAAATCTGTCACAACGTATTTTATTTAGACTCTGCCGCTGTCCGAAAGTATCCGAAACTTTTTATTGGATTTGGTTACGGTTACGGATATATTTTTATTTCGGATATCCGATAGCTTCGGTTACGGTTACGGTTAAAATGAAAAGTAAACGCACTATAAAATGTACAAGTTATATGCGGAAGTAGATATTCTGAGCTTTATATACATTTTTTTCAATATGAAACAAATGGTACGTGCTTTCTGTTTTGTATTCCAGCTTGTTCAGCTTGCTAGTTTTGAATTGTTGACCAATTCAGTCTTTGGTGCTATTTAGAAAGAAAGAAAGAAAGAAAGAAAGAAAGAAAGAAAGGAAGGAAGGAAGGAAGGAAGGAAGGAAGGAAGGAAGGAAGGAAGGAAGGAGGGAAGGAAGGAAGGAAGGAAGGAAGGAAGGAAGGAAGGAAGGAAGGAAGGAAGGCAGGGAGGAAGGAAGGGAGGGAGGAAGGAAGGAAGGAAGGAAAAAGAAAGAAAGAAAGAAAGAAAGAACGAAAGAAAGAACGAAAGAACGAAAGGAAGAACGAAAGAACGAAAGAACGAAAGAACGAAAGAACGAAAGAACGAAAGAACGAAAGAAAGAAAGAAAGAACGAACGAACGAACGAACGAACGAACGAACGAACGAACGAACGAAGGAAGGAAGGAAGGAAGGAAGGAAGGAAGGAAGGAAGGAAAAAGAAAGAAAGAAAGAAAGAAAGAAAGAAAGAAAGAACGAAAGGAAGAACGAAAGAACGAAAGAAAGAAAGAACGAAAGAAAGGACGAAAGAAAGAAAGAAAGAAAGAAGGAAAGAAAGAAAGAAGAAAGAAAGAAAGAAGAAAGAAAGAAGAAAGAAAGAAGAAAGAAAGAAAGAACGAACGAACGAAAGAAAGAAAGAACGAACGAACGAACGAAAGAAAGAAAGAAAGAAAGAAAGAAAGAAAGAAAGAAAGAAAGAAAGAAAGAAAGAAAGAAAGAAAGAAAGAAAGAAAGAAAGAAAGAAAGAAAGAAAGAAAGAACAGAGAAAGAGAGAAAGAGAGAAAGAAAGGAAGAAAGAAAGAGAGAAATAAAGAAAGAAAGAAAGAAAGAAGAAAGAACGAAAGAAAGAAAGAAAGAAAGAAATAACGAAAGAACGTAAGAACGTAAGAACGAAAGAACGAAAGAACGAAAGAACGAAAGAAAGAAAGAAAGAAAGAAAGAAAGAAAGAAAACATTTATTTCGCCATTTATACGGTAATCTTGTAACATATAGATGTTTAACAAAAAAGAAAGATAAGAAATAAAAAATTAAAATCCTAATAATAATCGTGTTGCAGTACCCATCAAATGACGAAAAGGGGCGCACTCAGCCGAGGTCGCTGTTTCTCAATACGCCCAATTAATGTAATTGAGTTTTCGATTTGAGTCTAACACGCATCTCAAAGTTTCTTTTTACTACAAACACACATGACCCGAGAACTCACTGTGACTTCTGTGACATAAATATCTGCCCCGGCCGGTAAAAAAATTTCACTCGGTTTGGTTTCGAAGAAAACATCGTAGCGATACCTTATCATTATTTTCATTATAATATATTCAAGGGCGTGTAACTTTGGAAAAACTACGTTTCGCAAACGTATTGCATTGACTTGGTTTAAGTCCTCTCAATCTGAGTGGATCTAGTAGCCAGAGTGCCACTCGCTTTTTTTTACTTAAAGTAATTAGTTACTAACATATTAGAAAGTCGTCTTGTCATAATTCAAAAAAATAATAATTCTGAATTTGGTATTTATAAGTAATTGATAAGTAAAATAAAGTTATAATATTTACCTCTGCTTACGTTTTTTCAAATTCGTTCAAATGAATACAACGCCATCTAGTTATTGATTTCTAAACCACACTGCTTTCACGGTTTCCACCCACCATACAAAGAATAACCATTTATAAAATATTCCTACACCTAACAGCAAAACGTAAATAGGTTTATAGTAGCATAAAATGCCTTAGAACATTTAATAAAACGTGAATTATTGAAATGCTGAAAACCAAGTAAAGTTAGAAAATTAATTTGAAATGAATTTAGTTATATTCGAATGACCACTTCCACAAATTCATAACTAATTTTTCACAGGCTAATAATAGCTGATAAGAGCTAACAGCACAGTCTTAACTGACGGTAAAATCATCTCCTTAAGTTTGTCAAAAAACCTGTGCATGGAATACATGGAGGGAATGTCATGTCCGTTAATGTAACGGTCAATGCACTGTAGATGTTATTATATGGAATGGTTTTTTCGTGTATTTTGTTTTTGTTACAAATATTTCAGCAACAACGAATAATGTGACACTAGAATTAAATAACTTACTTAATAGTTCTTTTAGCAAAAATATGCATTCATGTACATATTTAAATTCCTTATTTTTTGGTAAAAAATTTATAACTTTTAATTCTACAAACATTTACAAGACAATACATGTCGTTATAATAATAAGCGCTATTATATAGCATAAAAATAAAAAGCAAGATTATGAATCCCAGAAAGAATAAATAATCCTGAAATACCTCATTCCTGAGCTATTGAGGACTCATAATATAAAATATGCAAAGGACACCAAAGGATATGCAGTAGTTATTATAAGTACCTATTGTAATTATTTGTAAAAATTAATCGGAATTTAATTTTTTACCATGAAATTAGGAACTTTTTTCTTTTTGTTAAAATTTAGGTGCACTTAGCGAAAAAAAAAATGTATTTTGATACTTTGAAACTTTGGTTTAAGTGGCTAACTATTCCAAAAATATGCGCGTTTAATACGAATTTTAAAATTGTATAATATATACTTTTATTTTATGTGAATATCAGATTTATGCTATTATTATGTAAAAGGAGTAAATTCGTTAAGATACAAAATATTAACTATAAATGTTATTTGCTTATGTACATTTAAAGGGTGTGCTGAAAAATTATTTTTATAACGTTCAAAGTAGTTAAACAGTTACTTATTTAACTTTATGATGAGGTATTATACAGTACTTATTATGTAGTAAAAGTGTATTTTGGTCTGTAGGCACAAGTGTGAATATTGTCTTTTAGCGTTCTACGGTCATATGCTGATCATAGCTGACCCAAACTAGCCTAGAACATATTACTTGAGATGTCCTAGATATTTAAATCCTGAAATATATGTCTATAATTTCTAGCATATACTGTATAGTTATGATAAAATCGACAATCTTATTAATTTTATCATTTGACTAAATATTTGTAGTTGTCTTTTCGGGAATGTTTTAATAAACTAAAATAAAATAAATATAAAATATATATGTATATTGTTATGTATATTTCTGAATTAAATTCTAAATCATAAGTATAACTATTGACAATTATTAGAAACACGCCGCGCATCGCTTCACTTCAGGAAACTTACGCCATACGTTTAGAAGTAGCAGTCGCATTAGGAATGAGATTTTTTCACTTGTATGAATTCGAATAATTAATTTATTATAACGGCTGCAGTCGGGCGATCAAAATTTAACTTACTGTCCTCTTAATAGAATGTCCATATTAAATTTTACTTTCTTTTCCGCGGGAACGGGTCCATTTTCTGGGTTAAAAATATTCATACACACACACACACACACACACATACATATGTATATATATATACTGTGCGGTGTGATTATTTTTTGATACATTTGAAACCTCTAACAATTTTACCCCTTTTGTGATGCAAAACTTCAGTAAAAAGGACTACTAGAGACGCCAGAATTCCATATGAAATAACTAATACTGCCGGAGAACAGTCCACCATGCTGACGGAGACAAAATTAGCTTCTCTTCCCGAACATTTTGGTCGTTTCGCATAAAGTAATTGATTCTCGCGTTTTTGTAAGCCATGTTCTTGAATACGTTTTGTTCTGAAATCATTTCTACCGTTACATTAAATATATTTTTAAATATAGTTCAAATGAATAATGTCCCCTAGTTTAGAATCATATCGTATCATAGAATCATAGCGTATGATGCAATTTCTTTTCCAGAAACGAAATCATGTTCGCGGATATATACTTATAATATACATGCGTAATATACATTTGCATGCGTTTAATGTCTTGAGGACCTTGTAGCTTAGTGACGGGTCGATTCCCGGCTGGGGCAGATATTTACGTGATAGATAACTTTTGTTTCGATGTTTGGGATGTCATATTTGTCTATGTCAACACAACGCAGGGAGTTTTACGGCATGAGTGTGAGTGTGTGAGCGTTTATTTGTTTTAATTATTCTGTGTACCCAATTTTGAACATTTCCATAAATGAAGTATTCTTTTTTACTGCTAGCCACGGGTCAATGACCTGTAAATATTGTATTTCTTTGAGCCCACATTTTTGTCCTTCTTCAAAGTATTTTCCGACAAACTTGTAGCCAACTCCAGTTTCCATGTGAAAAGCAAACAACCCCTATAAACAAGATTGATATTAAAAAACTAGTAAATACAACAGCAAAATTGTTTTTACAGATATAATATGAACCTCTTTCATTTTTTTGACACCTTCATCCATACTCATAAAATGAGGCGTTGCTCCAGGTGGAGCGACTTTTCTTTCATAAATTGCTTTTCTTGTTGATTCAGTTGCGGTCTGGAATTGGCAATATAAATTTAGATTAACTTTTTAATTTGCAAATTTAGATATAGGTAAAAATAATAAATTATTTACCATAAAATAATATCTGTTGAATACAGTGTTATGAACTCCAAATTTAATCCTGGATTTAAGCAAATCCTCTAATGTTTTGATTTGAGAGGAGCTTGATTGAAGTAAAGATACAATGTTTGCGGAGTAGGAAGTATATAGAAACATTAGGGTCAAGAATAGTACCAACATTACAACACGTCCTAAAGAGCCTGGTAAACGATAATTTTGTGTTAGAAAATTATATATCAATTTATTAAGTAACTAAGTATTTAATAGATTTTACGGTAAAATATACCTTTAAGCTCCACAGTACTGCCTTGTTGACATATTGCACCGAAAATTAAAATTCCTATATCAGTTACATTGTCTTTTAATATGCTTGGATCATCTCGTCGCTAAAATTTATTATCCATAAACAATTTATAGTTTTTGATGATCATAAATTGCGAAATTTTGAAACAGAGTATAGCAATTACACGTACGAGCCAATCTCCACTATCTGCGGTGCACCCTCCTGAATTGCGGACGAAAAAATAGCGCGTGGTCTATTGGAAGTCCTTAGGCTCTTTACCAATTACAATCCTGATAGGCCTCATGTTTGGTAAGAACCTTATTTTTACCAGCCCGGATCACTTTTCTTCTAGACAGGTGCTCTGTTTGGTTCTTGGCCGGCAATATATCAGTGAGAGATTTGGTATTATACACGTCCAGATAGGGGGCAGTGACCATTTTACATTTGTATAAAAAAATTGCAGCTACGAAGAGCTTGTACTAAACTTTTTTTAAAATATTTCATTAGATTGTTTTTGGTTTTCTGAAATATCGGTATGTATGAGAAAATATGGGTTTACCAATATTTTAAGAAGTCTACTGTTCTTTTTTCGTTCCCATTTAGCGACGATGAAGAGAGCCAAGAATAGTAATAGTATCATGGCAATGCTGCTGTACCAAACGGTATACCGAAATGACAGCAAGAACAAATTGTTTTCATAAGAGAGTTTCGGTTGCTGGAAAACAAATTTCGATTTCGTTGGGGTAGGACTTGAAATATATTCAACTACTGACATGCGCTCTGATGTGAAAAACATGGGTGATCCTGAAAAACATTTAAATTTGAAAAGGATTATCGTGTTAAAATATTTACATCACAAATATATGGAGGCGTTTATTGGTTTTCACTCCATTAAAGGTTTGTCTTTTGGCGTTTATCTGTCCAATTAAGTACTTAAAACTTGTTTAGTAGTAAATATGTAGGTATTTCACAGTTATTTTAGTTACCTCCAATTTCAACCTCTCCTCTGACCAGATATCCTGTCATGCCATTCCAAGTATCGTTTGACCGGTAACCCCAAGTATCAACAAAGATGAATTTTCTTTTTGCATTTAAAAAATCTATTAGTTGGTTCGTTGTTGGAAAATTTACTTTTGTTATCGTATCAATGTGGTCTCTTCTAAAATTATCATAAAAGTAAAATAAATCAAGTATTAATACATTCTGGTATTCATTATTTATGAAAGATATACAAAACTTATGTCATTTGAAAGCTACTGTATCATAAATATGCAAAAAAAGTATAGTTGTGGGTGATGTTGCAGATGATGGTGATGCTGTGGTTGTTGTCCTATTGGCGGTGGTAGTGATGGTAAAACTTTTGATCATATAGTAGAAGTATGATATAGGGGTTCTTCAACAAAGGTGTAAAAGAGCTCTTATTTAGGGCCGGCGATGCACTGGTGACCCCTCGCGGGTTGCACATAGGTGATGGTGGCTGCTTAACATCAGGCAGCCCGTCTGCTTTTTGGCTAGTCTTTAAAATTATAAAAAAGAAGTATAATTTTGGAATCACAAAACTTCGACGGCAATGCAATATTTTTGGTTATATAGCATCAATCCAATTAACATCCAATTTAACGTTCAGTTTAGTTTTAGTCATCAGTGAGAATCATATTAAAAATAGCAATTACACTCCATCAGTCAAATGATTAATGCTATCACTCTCTGTTAATACGTAACAAATCGTAATTTCATGTCCTTTTAAATCCAATCTCCGTAGAGCAGTAACCTCTTGAAAGTTATATATTTTTTGAAATCCACGGTTTTTATCCCAGCGACCGTAATATTCCTTTTGCCATCGTTCTTTGATACCTATTTTATAAACTGAAATGAAATGAAATTGTATGTGTTAGTTGTTATTACGTTTCATAAGTTAAAGATAATAATATTACGTAGTTGTAGACTAGAGGTTGGAACGTTGGTCTCGTGCACGGAAGACTCATGTTTCAATTTTACACGCATTACAATTTAATTATCATTTGCTTCGGTGAAGAAAAATATTTTCAGGAAACCTGCTTACCCAAGAGTTCTCAAGGATGTGTGGACTCTGCCAGTTGATACTGGACAAGCGCGGTGGACTCCGGTCTTACCTTTCTCTCATTGTGCGAGGAGACTCGACAGTGGAACATTTACGAAGTTAAACATTAAATTAATAAATAAAAATAGGACCTGTCTTATCTCGCTGAAACAAAGTTTCGGTTATTTACATCAAAAGCTTCTACTGAATATATTGAAAGAGTTGTTATAAATTCCATCCATTTTCCTGTATTATGAAATGTAAGTTACAAAATTGTGCGCAAAATTATTGCATAAATACTTATTAAAACTTACTAAAGTAAGCGTCGTATTCTTCTCCATTTTTTCGTTTCGTTATCACTAACGCCTCTATGTTTACTCGTATTTCGACATCAACCAGTTCTCTTGGTATAATATTAGCAAAAGTTTGATTTTGGTTATATAACAATATCAACTTCCTGGGCGATTGAAAATTATTATTTCGATAAATCTGAAAAGCCAAGCAAGTCAAGAAAATGACTGATTATACAAAGAAATAAACGCAATGGTGCTACCGCACTAGAATAAGTACACACACGATCAACGTCCGATAAGAAACCAATTTGTCTCATAAATCCAAGTGGGAATCGAATCCGGCTCTCGCTCAACAGGATGGCACTCTACCGACTGAGTTACAATCGTCTTATCAATATATACTATATTTAAATACTATGCTAAAAGACGATCATTTATCGTTTGTAAAGTAATAAACCGGTATGCATTCCACATGATGGTAAACGGCAACTATAAACTGGAACGTATTGGCATCTGTAACAATCTCAAGTAAAACTACAGTCCAATTTAAGGTCACTTACAACTTAAGAGAACTGAGATAGATCGCCTTGTTTGTAATCATAATTTGTCCTTACAAATATCTTACTGAAATTAACGACGGCTTGATTAATTTGATTTATTATTTAAGTGGTATTTTATTTAAACGATTTTTTGACTTTCGTAAAGGTTAGGTTAGGTTAGGAAATTACCCTACGGAACTTTACGGAATAGTATATCAAAGGAAATTACGCTATATGGCAAAATTTTATGTTACCATAATTATTGTACTTTACACCTTACCATTCATTTACCTTTCATGTGTGTTCTAGGTAATGATATAGACAGTGAAATGGTCAAATTACAAAAAAATAAATAGTGATGAAATGAAAAGACATGTAAGAAAAGAAATTACCTGATTTACTATTATTTAAAAAACATTACCTGATTTAAATCTTTCGCGGCATTTTGGCAGTTTAAATCCAAAAGATGAATGATTTGATGAGCCTGAGCATGTGTTCCTATTGATGATATTTCTTTCCAGTCAAAAAACTGTACTGTTCTTATTTTGGATTGGATTGGTTTATATGTATACTGTGGATTCGCTAATTCCCAATAAAGTTGAAGTCGTTCATCTGTGGAGATTTGTGTATTTCTATCTAAGTATTTAATCAGTTTAATTACAATATAAAACAGGTTAATCATAATGTTAAAAAGTTAGGTAATACAAATTACTTTTTGTCTGAAAAACTGACCATATTTCGCAAAAAATATGGAATATGTAATGTAAATACTGTTTAGAGGTTATAATGAAGTTTTCAGAAAAGTTGTTAGATTTATATAATATACATAAACCTGACGTATGTATTTCCGAAATTGTTCTCTAAAAGGATAAAGTTATGTAAATGTTTAAAAACATCGAAACATCTGAACAGAAGTTTTAGCAAACTTCCACGCAAACGAAGTTAGAGTCGTTGCTATGACGATGTAATAGTAAAAGTAAAAAAAGATAAACTCGAATAAGTTGAATATTTAATTACTGAGTAAGTATTATTATAATCGATCGATTTATTGATATTCTTACAAGAAGAAGAACACGTGCGGGCTATTATTGGGCTGGGCATTTGAAACTCCTTAATTATATCTGTTATTAGCCGTGGTTCAAAACTTGTAGAGACGCCTATGTCCAATGATAAAAATATGGAAAACAAAGCTTTGAACAGTTTCATGGTGAGTACGATTATGATTCGATATGATGTCGAATTTTGAATCGGGTGGTTCAGAAATTGCTTGTTCAAATAAGTCTGTTTACTTAGCAAATTGCCTAAACCGCAAATAAGCGTAATATTGCTTTCTCATGCATTATCCAATGACCCTGTGAATAAATTGTAAGTAAATCTACTCAAACTATTGTCATTTGAAATCGATTTACAAACTATTTCAAATTTTCGTAACAGAATAATGCGCTTTTGCGGTAAGTTCAAGGTCGCTATTGTGATATTATATTTTCCTGTGGCTTAAATTGAATTAGATGGAAACGGACAGATCATGGTCAAGACAGTTTCAATATTTGGGTTTAATTAATTGTAACCGTAGGTAAAGAACCTCAATAATACAAGCAAAGATTACGAGTAATACTGACTACGTGAATGATGAAATAATTTTCAATTAGAATAGTTTCACTGTTTAGAATGTTTGCATTATTCTTTACTGGTGTTTTTTATACAAATACAAATTAATTTATTGGTATTATAAACGAAATGTTTGTACAATAGTTTCCAAAATTTTTTTTTTTTCGAGTACAATTAATGTACCAGATATGGCCTTCTATCAGATAACCTGTCCGGTCGTTTAAAATACAAAAGGGTGGTTTTGTTTAGGGATGTTAAGGATATGAAATTATTTTGGATTATCCGATTGTTTCGGATTATTTTGGTTACGTACATATATTAGATGATTTAAGAATCGGAAAATAATATATAATGTAATTACAAGGTAACACTGACTTTATTTTTAGGTATTATCTGGTATTACAATTATAGAAAAGAACAATAGCCTTAAAAATTAACAATAAAAACTGTCAAAAACTGGAAATTATTCGAATATTTTTTTTGTCGGATTCGGTTTCGGTTTCGGGTATATTTTTATTTCGGATATCCGACAGTTTCAGTTACGGTTACGGAGATCCTTAACATCCTTAGCTTTGTTTTCGATATAGTGATGAAAACTTACCTCGTTGTTATTTTTTGTGTCTAAAAAAATAATAATAAAAACTATTAAAATAATTATTGACTTAAAAAAACTGGGCATATTCATAACTAACGTTATGTGTGCATTATGGGTATCATTTGCTGCCTGGATAATGGACATCTTCTGCAGGAATTGAAAATAATGGTTTGTGTAATAGTTCTGTCCAGTAGTAAATAAATATTTTAGTACTCTTCTGCATCAATTGCAATCGATGAGTATTCTAATTCATAGAACGAAAAGAATCGAATCCTGATGCAATAAAAGGCCAGAAACTTGAAATTTATTAAATGCCTGATATAAAGTTGCATAATTATATTGGGTGCAGTGGTTAATTGTAAATAGATTGTCAAAAGCGACCCGGAAACGGGTTACCAGGTGATTATCATTATACAAATTAATAACCAAAAGATAAAATAAATTAAGAAAAAGATTCTACTCAATATATTGCGTATCGTATGAAGAAAAATTAAATTAATATTTGCACGCAATGAACTCATATTAGCATGCATACCTTAAGTATTTCATCCACAAGGTGAGTTCGGTTGTAAAGATTACCCAAAGCAAATGTTGTTAAGTCGTTACGTCCGTTGTCCTGTTTTCTATATTGTTTCCAAACATCATGATTCAGTAGTTTTCCGTAAAATTATTATAAACATTTACATAGTAAATACGTAGCTATCTATGTAATTAATGTAGTTTGATGTATTATCAGTAATATCGTTAACTCATAAATTATGTATCTGACTTCCCACCAGTTTATAATAGGCCGTTGCAAAGGGCTTACTACTTTTTGCCTACATATTACAATTTATCAGGTTTTGTAAATAAAATATCTTGTACTTTCGACAAATTTATATTAATACTTAATTAATTTATTGATTGAGTGTTATTATTCAAGTGAACGTATGTTTTGGTTGCAAAACGATAATATATATAATCGTGTTTTATCAAATATAAGTTATGAATGTCGTTACAAAATTACTGCTTGATAACTATTGGAAAAACCCCATCAGTAAAAATGTAAAGCCGTCGGAGTGGACGCCCTTACTAAGGACCGTGCCTGAGAGTGAATCAACTACTAAATGTAAGTATTTTGACGCTGCATTAAACTTATAGATGAAACTGTAGTTGTTCTGTTATACAGATTTTGGATTTTAGATTCTTTGATGTAACTCTTAGAGTTACATGATATACAGCTGTGTTAGTTATGAATGTATTTTGTTACCATATGGAATATTTTTATTGCAATCATGTTATTACAGCAAAGTCATTGTCCTGTCAGTACCTCTGTCTGTTTGCTTAACGTTTGTGTAATATTCCATGGTTAGTCGTTCGAATCAGATGTTGCTTTGTTATTGATTAATCACAAATATTAAACTTTTCCATGTACTCATTACATGTCATTATGATTCGTATCGATTTATCGTAAATTATATTGTCGCTAAGTGAAAATAATATGAATTTTGCCATCTTAACGTAACGGTCATAATAAAATTGTGCATAAAATTTACGTATTCGTTGTCGTATAAGTCATAGGTCATGATTGTACTTATATATTGTATTGATACTTAGGGGACATAATAGAAAATAAAACGACTCCGTAGTTGGTCAGTACATACCTACCTATCTCCTGGTAGGGTCAGTATCCTGCCGAGGTATGGATCCCTGGTACGATTCCCGACCGGGGCAAACAGTTATGTGTCATGTAATTTATTTATTTTGTAGACATAATAAAATTACATTATACAAATTACATATCAAAAGTTTGTACAAGGCCAGTAGGTATTTACTTCTGATCAGAAATTTCTTCTAATAAACTCAAAATGTGGAAAGTGCTACAGTGAGGCAAAGTTAGTGCGTACTTAAATAGCAACATATACAAATAAAAAGATGACATATTTACATTATATGATGATAACGGTTATAAATACTATATAATACAATTTTAAATACATATTTTACATATAAATTTTATTGATATTCTAATTATGTACATTATTGTTATCAAGTGGAGTTAAGTAGAAATAGTTGACACGTGTTTTAAATACTGACAATATTTCAGAATCTTCTATCGATCGATTGATTGTAAGGGATTCGTTGACTGTAATTTGAAACTCATTGGTGTAATAAAACTAATGAGCTACAGAATATCAATCGATTCATTATTTTCGGATTATTACGGCTGTACAAAGAGAAGTTTAGGAGTTTGACATTTTACCTTTACGAGGTTCAGGTTTCAACTGTGTATAATTTAATGAAGCTAGGTGCATGTTTAAATTAATATTTAAGAAAAGCTGCTTAAGGAAACCGCAGTGAGAAAACTTTCGTACCTTCAGTTTTTCATCTGACCTTAGAATTTATCACCACTTACCATCAGGTCAAACTGCTGTCAAGCATTAATTATTATTGTAAAAAAAACTGCCTATAACGCCTGCCAACAGGCGCTTGCACGATGAGGGTCAGTATGGGACGGCAGGTATGCATTGATTTACAATTCATTTTCCTTCACAAATAAAGTACATACATAGATCAACTAAACTTCTATGTTCCATATAGGTATAATAAGCAGAAAAAAACATGTTACAACATGTGTACGGTGTGGTATGTATTATATGTTATACAAAACATGTTATGAAATGGTATTTTCGACAACTGGAACAAATTAGCTGATTAGATCTCCTAGATTTCCATGCACATCCACGATTAACGTACTTCTACGCCATATTAATTTATTTCAAAACTTTTATACCTGTGTGTTAGCGTAAATCAATTATTTCATTATCTTTTTTCTTTCTCGTGTCATGCGGATTATACAGCGTGTCAGAATGATGTGGTGATTAAGTGAAGTTTGGATTACAGTGTACAAATTCTCAGTTTTGATAAGTAAATATTTACAAATATTTAGCGCAGTAATGCTGCGGCTGTGCATGCAAAACGAGTGTACATGCCTGCACTCGAACAGTGCGCACCCGCATTGTTTTGTTTAGCGTAATAATCTTTCATGTTCTTTATTTTATGATAAGCTGCGGTAAACTTTAATATGATTTCTATGTAAAAAAATACTCGGTGTGTATAAGCCCAAAATAATTAATTCATTATAAATAATTAGTTTATTATAAACGGCAGCACGGATTTATCATATGAGATTTGAGAGGAGACGTTATAGCCATTTTTTATAGCCTTTTTGGCTTTGCAAATCTTTTAAAAATCTTATGTACCTAAGTATTGTTTGATCATTTAGGCCATAAATCAGGTGTAATAATATCTTCATCAAATCATCAACCAGAGGGCGTCATCCAATATCGGCTATGTCAAAAACTGAAGATAGATAGATATGCAATATATTAATAACAAAAATATTTTGTAATTCTATCTCCTGTGAATGCAGCTGTATCGCTGTTTTGTTTCCAAGTGTCTTTATCTATATGGACAATAAAACTAACGGGGTCAAAACTGTATGTTGAAAATTTTATGGAACTTTAATGTAGGTATTTTTAAATTTTTTGTCTGTCTATTCACATGGTAAACTGAAGCGAAGACACTTCATTACGATACTCATTAGGATTTTTATCTCGTTGAAATTATGAATGATACCTATAACGTTTACTGTATAGTTATAACTATTTTGTATGGATAATAGTAAAATAGAGTATTTTTATGTTTGGTTTCTAATATCAAATTTAGATTCATTAATCACTTTCATATTCGGGATTTATATTTTGGTCTTTTACTTTATATCACTAATTCGTATGAAGTGCTCGATTTACCTCCGATGTTCCTCTTCGATTATATATTACTAAGTAGAGAAAGAGGTTTTGTAACTAATTGCGTCCATCATAATTGATTCGCTTGGTAATTGAAGGGTTCGATACCGAAGTACCGGTTTCATAATGGCGGTAGGCGCGGTAGACTGCCTGGCTACTGTCCCCACTTAACAGCTCACCGTCCACTTCCATGAAAATGAGCCAGCCGGTTATCTGCGAGGCACTCGTTTTGCTAACACGATGGAATTTTCCATTTAAGTTAGGTTATGTATTGCACAGTAATATTAAAATACGGTCTGCGAATCTGATACGCACTTCTTTTTTTTTAATTTATATGTATTAGAAATGATATATTACTTATGTTACGTTGAGGAAAAACTTTCACGCATATATTTATTACCCTGCATGATTAGAATGATTGCTTATTAACATTGAATTATTTTGTTGAATTTGATGAAAATGAGTTGGGTCAAGCCCGATAAACTGCCACCCTCGTATATATGCATGTATTTATTAAGAACCTGCATATTTATTAAATTAGTATTAATTTACTTTGCAACAATCCACAAGAACAAATTTATGATGGTATATATATAAACATTGTGCTTGCGGATTTTTACAAAGGAAATTAATACTTATTTAATAACAATAAAGTAACGCCTGATATTATCAATTACACCTGCATATTTGTTTCGCTATGACATTAATGGGTTGATGACGGTGAAGAATTACTGTGATACGGGTGACATATAGTATGTAATATATTAAGTACTTATCTTTATTCTGCGAATTCAGCTAGTTATAATTTGTTAGTAGATATAAATTTGATATAATAATGACTATATTTACGACATAAATTATCTGGTATATCCTCACAATCATAATCGATATTTGATTTTATAGAGGAAAATCGTTAATTCCTATGCGGGACTTAATATGGTAACATAGTATTACGAAGGTTTTCGAAGGGTCGCCAGAAAACAATAGCAGTCATAAATAAAACCAGATGATTATAAGATCTATCTCGAGTACATCAAGCGACTTTCGATCATATACTTTGGGAGAATATCGCGTATATGATCGTCTTTTCATGAGCCTCTATTTATCTCACCTGAATCTCTATTATTGACTTGACGCGAAAGGCATAAAAAATTCTGAAAGGACTGAAAATCGATATAAATAGAGGACAGGTGTCGCCCACGCGTCATTCAGATCTCG
The DNA here is from genome assembly GCA_003671415.1 of Megathymus violae. Lineage (NCBI taxonomy): Eukaryota > Metazoa > Arthropoda > Insecta > Lepidoptera > Hesperiidae > Megathymus > Megathymus violae. Next base: position 3,645,137 of record PDGT01000021.1, read on the forward strand.
AATACGAATGCGAAGAGTTCTTTCCTTACGCAGCGGAATACCTGCGATCAACGAATGTGACTGTCACTGTGGAAGTGCAATAGAGTATCTGCGGTGTTCATTTGGCGTTTTCACGGACCCATGTATCCTGACACGTAACAATAAGCAAACAATACAATAATTTATCTAAGAAACGGTAATGATAAACGGTAAATATTGGCTTAAAAAATCTATTTCCTAGTTCTAAAATTACCAACAGTTAGCAATGAGCGACCCTCGCCACGCTATGGTAGAGAATGCAAAAACTGATTGTTCTCTTAGCCATAGATTTTTTTTTGGCTTTATGTATTTATTATTGTAGAAACTATTGTAATCTGAAATAAATAAAGTAACTTTTTAAAACATCTATTAATAGGACAAGCAACAAAATCCACTATTTTAATTAGATATGTCTTTTATTACTTTGTGATTTACTATTTGAAGAATTCTTCGATTATGTTGATGTACACGGGTGGTAGATGTTGCTGTTTAATGCTTCCCAGATACTATCACGAGAGATAGAATCGAATGCTTTTGCGTAGTCGAACAAAGCAAGGTATAGCGTCCTATTAAATTCTGTATGTTTCTCTAGTACTTGGTTCAGTACATGATCCATACTTGAGTATCCTGACCGAAAACATGCCTGCTCCTTTGTTTGGCTCTTCTCTATAAAAGGCTCTATTCTTTTCTCCAGACACATTGAGTAATGTTTGTATATAGTGGGAAGCATGTTGTTTGATCGATAGTTGATAATGTTTGCCGGATCTCCTTTTTTGTATACGGGTATTGGCTTTGATTGAGACAGGACAGCATTCTTATAATTTACTACATATTTATTGAAGTTTCGAATGTAATTCGATTGACTGTTATGAAGTAGATAATAAAATACATTTTATTAAGAAGGTCATATTTTTCAACCTAAATTTAATATTGCAGTGAAATGGGACTGTCATTGCAATTTTGTTTTATAATAAATGTATTTCTTTACTTAATATTAAATTAGTTACAACTTTCTATAAATTATAGTGTTGGTTCGGAAGTTACTGTATGTCTTTACGTAAAAAATTTAGCGCATGAATATTAATATATTTCAGATAAAAATGTTCATTCTGCTCTTAAAAGGAATGACGTCATTGATACGATGAACGATTGAAATTTCTGAATTATTATTCAGGGTGTATCATATTATTAAAGAACCTTTATCAATAATTTTAATGAACACCGGTTTTAGCTTTAAATTGATTGGAGCAATTTTTATATTTCATTCGTACATCTTCATATACGTAGGTACATTAAGTTCAGATATGAAGAATAATGCCATAAAGTAACTATTACAGTAAACGTCCAGTGAAGATTCCTGTAACTGTTATTTTGTCTTCCTGTTCTTTGATGTTAATAGACGACCAAGGAGTAGATTGGCCACCGATGGTAACTAGCCATCCCGCCCATATACGTCCGTAATGTTAAAAGCAACATCGACGCTGTCTTTTCTAAGATGGAAGATGGTACCGTTTATTACTGTGTCTCCAACCTTGCAATCAAATTATTTCTAATCTTTTATATCGTAACTTTTCTATTATTATTATTTTTCCTATTAATACTTTTACTGTTCTGTTTCTGTAAAAGACTATTTTATATAATATATATTATTTTAATTTGCGCCCTTAAGCGAAATTGACACAAGATTAATTTGCAATTAATTAAACCTTCCATATTAAAATTGGATACAATAATAAATACATTTTGTAATAACTCTGCGGCATGTATCATATCATTACGTTGAAGTTGTAGTATTTGCCTTAATTTCGTGTTTTACCTACTTACGTAAGTATCAGTGGATTTCACGGGCTGAAGTTGTAGAATTGGTTATAGAGTTCGCAGTACTGAAGAGAGTTCCTCTATTGTCATGTAATAACTGAAATAACAGGAAGCCCCTGACCTGGTGAACTGGCAACCTTACGTAGACGTTGGATATTCGCTGGGTACACAAGGCCGACCTGAGCGGCGCAAGTAGGACTTACCTATGTTGAGTAAAGTGAACTTACAAATAAAATTCCAAATTCCAAATACTGAACTATTAGTTGATTTTCATAACGGTTATGATATAATTATATTATAGAGTTATGTATTCGGATGTACTTTCAATATATTAATACAAGTTCTTGGTAATAAGCAAATGCTTGTGAAATATTTTGGGGAAAATGTATCACACCTCCAGTTTCCTTGACAAATACTTAGTTTGTATTTATGACGGTTCTAGGAATTCATGTACATTTATAATGAATTATTCAATTCGAAAACACTACACTATATCATGATCACACGATTCTCTTTCTTCACTGATGTGTTTCTTATAAGCATGGAGTCAAATATCAACAGTAAGCAATACATTTCCGAAAACTTTAGATTTCGTACTTATTAAACTATAATTAGTTTAGTAAATTATTTAAACATTTTATTACTTCGCCCTGTAATATCATCCTTACTAAGTATGTTGGAAAGAATTTAGTACTCTATTTCTGCCCACGGATATGATTATATAGTACAATGCTTGAATTATTCAAGGAAACTTATAGAAAATAGTTGATAATTAACCAAAGAAAACGTTTACCTCTGTATGAAATATTCATACACATTGCAATTATTTTGTATCCTCTGCAAGAAATATATCCTTTATGGTCCATATTTATGCATATTATTATTAATTAACGATGATTTGTTACAATTTACAACATGTAACAATATACAACAAAAAATATCTGGTAAAAGCTGGAAAGTAATGGTTGTTTTGTGTATTTTCCTATAGCGATAAGATATGGCGAGTTACGCCCAACATGAAGCAACATATCACTTAGAAACATGCAATGGGTAACCAGGAAAATGTGTTAAACATAGATTATTAACATTTATTACGAAGTTACTGCATTCCGCATTACTAACATTCCGTATTGTTAACATCAATTCAAACATCAAACGATCAAACACAAATAATATATATATTTATATATATTATATATATATATATACAAATGTATATATTCAGAAACAAGGTTCATTGCCTGTTTTTATTATTTCACAACAGAACGAGTAATTGGTTATTTTTATTTGTAACCACCGATTTCTAATTCTTATGATAATCTATTATTACAAACAAGCAAATGCCCTCGCTTCGCTTCAGAAAAACTAAGTTAGGCTTAAGAAAAAGCACCTGCATTGTTGTAGGACTGGGTTTTTCTCGTTGTTTTAGTTAGAAATACAATACATGTATAAATTTGTAACGTTTTTTATTTAGTGACGGATTGAAATGAAACGAACTTTAAATATTAAGTGACGCTTAATGCAATACATTAGTAACAACCGTATAGAAATCGAATAAGCCGTTTCTGAGATTAGCGTGAACAAACGCAGAGACAAACAGACAAAAATTCTAAAATCTGTTGTTTTGGGTTTTATTGAATTAATAAAGGCCCCTAATACTACTTTTTCTAATATATCCTTAATGCACAGAAAGCGATCAGTTAGAATTTTATTATATGTATAGATAACGCAGTTTTTACTCGCGGGCACTAAATTTAATATCTCTTAAGATATACATAAATGCAAAACTTATTATGTCTTATTGTCATGAAAATACGTAGGAACAGTCCACTTAATGAAACGGGGATTGCATCCACGGCCTTAATTGAACTTTGAGTAAGAGTGAGGTCTCGGTCAAAACGTTTTCAATCGTATATTTCAGGAATGATGTGACTTACTCATCTGTGACTTATGTACAGTTTTTATTGATCAATATGAAATACGCTTAATTTACTAATAAATAAAGAACAGTATTAACATAAAAGTGCTCACATTATTATGTATTGATACTCGTAGTACATTTTATGAGGTTTGTAACATGTAATAACAAAGCTAGTTGTATCTCTGAAATGGTTCATAATTTTAATATACATATTAAAATGTATGCTGTAATATACATTGATACGTAAATCACAGTAAATATAATCTGAAAATAACATAATATACTTAATTTATCTGTTAATTATCAGTCTAATTAATACCATAATATATATTAATAATATATATCAGTTTAATTAATACCGCTTTAAATAATATATAATTAATTTTAAGATATTCGACTTTTGCATGTATTTATTCAATATATATGTCGCTTACTTAAAAGTCGATTTTAAATTTAACATTTTACCTAACGGTGTAAAAGATTGGGTAATTAAACATAGCCCGATATAATTTTTATGCGAATTATTATATAGATACTCTTATTATTATATAGGATATTCTAACGGAACAATTCATTTTCTAATACAATAGTAACTAAAATAGCTGATTGTCTGTCCATTTCCTTTCAGAAACAGTGGATATTGCAAGGTTATCTGCTTGGCCGTGGTTTTAATATTCTGCTATTGACTCAACACGAACTATAATTGTAATAAATATTATATCCTTATAATAACGTAGAGGATGGACCAAGACAGGTAACGATGTATTCAAATGAATACTTTTTTACTAATAATTCAACGGTAATGGGTCGAAACTCAACTTTAACTGAGTTTTTTTGTGTCAGTAGGTCTTAATTTAGGATCGTTTTCGTCCCGGTAAATGGATCTATCCCCATAGAATAGTTAGTACGGAACTCCTATTACGAATAAGAGTAACAGAAAAAGTTGTGGACAGTTATTGCATTCAATAAATGTTGCTAATTATTTAGAACTAGGAAAAAATAACACTAAAAGCATAACATGGGACAAACATTAAGTTTATTAAATGCATGAGAAAAATTAGTAATAATCATTTAGGGTGCGGGTGTTATTTGTAAACACAACGCGTACGTTTCACGAGTTAGTAAAACAATATTTTGGAAATTGAGCAATTTGTCATGTGATGTATGTAGCTCAATATTATATGTACAAACATTACAACCATCCATAATCGTATTATTTTAGCATATAATTCTATCGTGATTTAATGTTCCAAAATGTTCCTATTATCAAAATTAAGAGATCTCAGCTATGTGTTTAAAGAGATATACAATTTACAAATTTAGTATGATTGTGTGTATTTTTAAATAAAAAATCGTTGATACGTATGTTAGTGATAGTGTATCTTGTTACTTTCCGTACTTAAGCAAATGAGTTTATATTCTCACAGTAAATATATTTGGTTGAGACAACAGTTGTTAGCTATGTTACAATCTGCAAGCTGGCGATTCAATTAAATTATTTATAAAATGAAACGATTCAGATATATATATATATATATATATATATATACATTGCAGAGCTTAAAAAGACATTAAATTACAATTATTAGTATTACTTATTTATTTTAATAAGTATCCTAATCTGACAATTAATGTCCAATGTAACGTTTCCATTCCTTACCTGTATCCGCCACCTACAACTTCTACTTCACTTCTTCTACAACTGCTAGTGACAAGTCAGGTCAAACTGCGTGTTCCCTTAAACTTCGTTGCAAATACGTAAAACTACACCGAAAGAAGAAATCATATCGTGTCCCCGTGGAGTGCGAGCGGAATATGTATACTGAGAAAGCAAAATCAACATATAAAGGATATTGGAAAACGGAGAGCGCGCGCGAACCTCACACCCATATGCGGGCATAGTCGAACCAGGTATTCCTTTAACCCTTTTTTTCTTTATCCAACATAATCATTTGAAATACAAATAATTGAAATAGAAACTTACTTCGGTGGGTTTGCGTTTATGAAGTCTTTTATTTCTTAGAGCTACCGCAGCAATAGGAATATGCATATGATTAAAATATTAACAAAATATTTTTATTTACAATTTCGATATTTACTATATTTACCTCACCATCCATCCTTGAGCCTAAGCCGACCTCTCCGGGTCTGTTTTAGGGGTACCGAGCTGAACAACGGAAGTGGCTATGGCGAACTGAATAAGTATTTCTATGACGGTATTTCGATATATCTCATAGTTTGGCTGTTATAGGGTTTCGCATCAGGTACTCCAGACTTTTAGTTTTTATATACATGTAGAAAATTGTTGAGTATGATTATACATGTCATGTCTAAACTTCAGAGCTTCAAGCTTTCTCATCGTGTGAGGACGAACAAGTACTTAACGGGATACTTTGTGATGGTGACGATGTTGATATGGATTCAATGTTGATACCGACCTACATCGTATAAGAGAATTTGTTATTCTAGATATTTTAATTTAAAGTTAGTTAAGAACCTATCAAAATCGGCTGGTCATCATCAGACCCAGTCGCAGAAAGTCAGTTTAATACATCATAAATATTGCCTTACAAACTCCTTTATCTTGTCGTGAAAGTCCATTAAAACTCAAACCGTTCCGCAGATTAGCCCGGACAAACAGAACGAAAGGTAAACAAAAATTTTAAGGAGGATTGTTTAAACTCTGCTGTCATATAAAAAACCGAATAAACTTGACATACTTCGCGTTACTTTGAACTCACAGGTGACTTCAATTTTATTTACCTTACTGAATATAAAACAATTTGACACGACTTAACACGACTTGACACGACTTGACACGACTTGACACGACTTGACACGACTTGACACGACTTGACACGACTTGACACGACTTGACACGACTTGACACGACTTGACACGACTTGACACGACTTGACACGATTTGACACGATTTGACACGACTTGACACGACTTGACACGACTTGACACGACTTGACACGACTTGACACGACTTGACACGATTTGACACGACTTGACACGATGTGACACTATGTGACACGACTTGACACGATTTGACACGATGTGACACGATTTGACACGATGTGACACGATTTGATACAACTTGACACGACTTGACAAGACTTGACACGATTTGACACGACTTGACACGACTTGACACGACGTGACACGACTTGACACGACTTGACACGATTTGACACGACACGATTTGACATGATTTGATATGATATGATTTGATATGATTTTATATTACATAGATATTATATAGATAACAAAAACAGTAAAATTAATTGATATGTAAACATCCAAGTAATATGCGTAAATAACACCAACTCGTATAGCGTAGTTTTGTGATCGGCTTCAGTTCGAAAGTAAATGCGTATGTAGGAATGAATAGCTGACGCAATAATTGTTAAGGTTGTTTTAAATTTACAGCTGTTTTTGTCCGTTATTAAAGTTGTGATGTTATCTTGTTACAAACAATGGTTGTCCACGGTAAGGGCTGGGCATCCCTGGATACTTCGCTCGGCGAACAGTGCCAGTCTTGGCTGTCCCTAAGACTTCGGATAATTGGGATGGTCCTTCATAAGAAAAGACTCGTTGAAGAAATTGATAAGTAAAGCGAATACAAAAAATGTGTTACATTTAGTTTCTAAGAATAAAATTACGTCACAATTAATTTTCTCACGTTGATATTTTGTAACTGACAAATGTTACGTTGAAATTTTTTTGGGGGAATTTTTTCTATGGAAAACAGAAAATTGTTAAAGATGCCTTGTCGCAGATATTTGCTACAGGTGTAGTAATTTTCCATGCGGTAATAATAATAATAATAATAATTAATGTGAAATTTGAAACTGAAATTTCCCTTAGCTTATTTATACTATTAATTCAATTAGCCATAACCGTATCGTTAACGGATCTAATTTTTTTTTTTCGTTTATAAACAAATAAGTTAATTGGTTATTAAAGTATAAGTAATAATTAAACTATACCAAATAAATTACCAAAACTGTAAACAAGTAAACCAAACTATACCAAAATTGTATTGTTTGAAAATTTTAATGTAGGTTGACTTTAGAATCGATTTAGAGACTTAAATATATTTTTGAAAAATTTCCGTTTGTTGAACACGCAACAAATTTGAATAGATTAATATGATGCTTGGCATATTTAGAACTTATATTATGTGTATATAATTATTAAATTAGTATTAATTTACTTTGCAACAAAAGTATTGTTGCAAATCCATTCTTGAGTCAATTCCAGTTACTCCTGTTTCTTGCGGTCATCGCTAAACAACTGATGAGGCTATAGCGTCACGTATTTTAGGTCCCTGGGCTCTCTTCATCCGTTTTTACGGAAACGATCAAAGACGCAAGATTTGGTAGAACCCATAACACCCTTTTTAACAGGTCTGCTCAAGATAAAGTGATGATACGATAAAATCTCGGTATTTTAAAACATTTGCAACAGATACACTTGTTACAAATAATTTGTAATATTTTTTATTTAATGCTATTTAAACAGGTGATACTTAGTAAGAACACACGTTTTAGAAAGACCTTGACGCTTTGAGTTGAAATTATACAGCATAATAATAATGAATACAGCACATCATATAAATATCTTTTTCAAATGTCTCATCTCGTCTGGATTAACAAAGGGTTACTTTATAACGTACTTTGTACCTTACTCATTTATGTAAAAGTTACATGTACATGTACTTGTATTAAGTGAACCTACACATAATATGTATAGACGTAAATTAAACCAGTTACGTTTATTGGCGTTAAAAAGCAGTTATTTCTTTAGCGTTGCAAGGTTTAAAAATGTTATAAAACGAGTAGAACCGTCTTTCTGCGGATGTTCTATTTAACCTGGTACACTACCTAACCTGGTGTTATTGCATTACCAAGTTGCCATTCACCGAATAATAGAATATGATTACTGCATTTATAATTAAATTAAATTCGTAACATTTAATTATGAAACGACTCTCTATAAGACTTAACATCCCGTTCGCTGTAAAGGTTTGAGGACCCTATAACCCATTCAGCACTGAACTAGCCTTCAGGGCAAAAGGCCCCGATTTTATTCCCGGCTGAGGCAGATGTTTATACAATTGCAAGGATATATACGAGTAAATATGTGTGATAGAAGATGATATTCTTTTTACTATAATTTATTTCTTAAGGATAATATGAATTTTTAAGTCCTAAATATACCTCAAGTTAATTACACGTGTGAAGAAAAGGCCAATTATTATTATTTGGTAAAATATTCTTTAATAGCATTGTATAGTAATCGTTTATTTATATATTTTAAAAATTATGTACACTTGAGACCTTAAATATATAATAATTGTATACAAGGCTAGTTACAAAGGTACTGCCAAATGATATCTCGTCCAGCAAACCTGGAATTAGATAAGATATATGAGAGGCAGATTTAGCGCGCACAACATTTATTAAATATAACAAAAAAGGGTATAAAATTCGGACATGAATATAATAAAAATATATAATTTTAAATATGTATGTGTATGTAATAACAGTATATGAGAAAAAATTATTGTAACCTAAATAAAATATTACTCTGTACTAAATTGTTGTAAATTGTAACCACAGAAAATTACAAAACATTATCGAACGTCCCTATTGCCAGGTTACCAACTGATGTTTCCCGCCACAAACTGGAAATATGACAATGACGTAATTTGTATGTACTCTAGGGTATGCATGTACTTTTATCGGGATAAACGTAGTCTATTCTATACGTTGGTATGTAGTTAAGTTAGTGCTGTTCAGATTTGCACGGAGGTATATAGAGGGGAAGCCTTTGCGTGGCCGCCTAATTGCATGTTGTAGTTCTTGCGCGTTCGACGGCTCCGACGTGCCACTCAGACCGATCATATCGACCACGATCGGAAATCGGTTTTGAATCTTGTGATTGAAATATTAGCCGTATGAGAAATTTATTGAAAAAGACATTTAAAAACAGCGGAAAAAAGACTACTGTGTATTGTTAACTGATAGTGGTACAAGAAAATTCAAAATGTTGACAGGCTGGCAACTGCTTATTTCCAAACGTAAGTTTTTTATGATTTGTTTTTTTTTATGTGTAACTGAATAAGTATAGGGCAATTATTTATAGCTTTTTTAGTAACGTAAGTATAATTTAAAAATTCAAAGCACATTTTTTTTACACTGCTGGACACTATAATTTACATTCCAGTAAAATATACTACAATTCAATACGTCTTGTGCACAGCAGGCAATATTATTGATAAATTGCTAAATATTCGAACAGAATAAAACTCTAACTTTAAATCTAGACTTCCACTTTACACTGTTTTTGGACGGTTTTGTAGTTATTTCGAAGTAATTATGAGTTAAAAAAAAGTTAACAATAAATATGCATTTATAATTATTAAATATTTTATGAAAGTAAGCTATATTTACCACGTATCTGTAAAACTAAAAGTTCAAGGAATTAAAGAACTGAAACATGGTTGTAAAAATAATGATAATACTATTAATGAGAAAGTTCAAGGTCGTATATCTGTCTCTGTTACCGCGTGAATATTGAAAATCATTTAACGGATTTATTATGCTAATTATTACTAATAAATCTTAATTTAGAGGAAAAATAAATGTTTGTAATATATTTGTATTTATATATAATATAAACACAATGATACAATTTACGTTTATTATTTATTATAGTTGTGTGTGATGAATATGGAATTGCTATTAACATTGTCAAGATGTTTGTAGATTTAAATATTATATGGAAAATAATATATTTGGAAAATCATTATTTGTATATTACTGAGTAAGGATTACAATGGATAGTAAAATTTTATTTATAACTAATATGACTACAAAGTTAAATTAAAACTTTTTGAACATTATTCATTGAAATGATTTATTTATTATTAGACGTATCTCACCATTATAAATTGCGTTTAACAAATATTGCTTGTCTTTTAGGTATGACAGTTATCTCTTATATTTAATTGTTTAAGTTTATAACTTTATTCGTGTAATCATCACACAGCGAATTTATTAGCGATCTACTCTCGTACTCGAGCGACACGAATCGCGAAGTTGCGTATTGTTTGTTCAAATACGTTGTGTTGTACATCAAACTTGATAAACTAGCTGTGGCCATCAACAAACCCGGACACCATCATTAACTAACGCTACATAATACAACCCTGTATTTTTATCGTTTCAAACTTCTTATTTGTTACTTAATAATCGCTAAATAACAAATTGTTTTCCGCATCTACTGAACGTATTGAGTACAATAATTAGGTATGCAAAAAATTTATTTGAAGAATGTATTTGAATGGTACAACATTGGCTCTTTGACAACGGTAAATATAAATGGATATTTTTTAAAGTATAGTTATCGTAAAATTAACACTACCGTTTCAGTAAGGTTGCATCCCTGGTAACTGGGTATATTATATGTACATTTAACAGATTGGGGAACGCAAGAATACAATTCAAGATTAAACGATGAATTGCATCGAATAGGAGTCGGATCGTACGCAATCGAGATTTCTAAATATTATAGAGATTAAGCAAACGAAGTATTAAAGTTGATGTTAGAATATTGTGCTCAAGACCTCAAGAGTAACGGCTCTGTAAGGCCAAGTTGCGAAAGTTCGCAGCTCTGTCGATTTCCATTTGCAAATTAAGACTGTACCCGATTATCTGCACCTACTACTAGATAAATTACAATGCATAGTTATAAACAATACAGTATCTTCCGTAACCGTCTATGCAAACCATTGTTTGAAACTATAATAGATCTGATAGACTATTTAAGGATAGTCAGCTTAAACCGTAGTTGTGTAAGTAAAAAGTTGATAGAATTACCGCTCATGGTCTCACCTTTATGACCTCCAGAAGACAGTAGCATGAAATTGTTACAAGCTGTCGTGCAAAGAAAGCAGATTTACTTTTGGCTGATTATGAAAATACCAGTCAATTGGCTTGCTATTCAGCAGAAAAGAGTTAGCAGCTTGTTTTCATATAGTCAGGAAGTCTCTCTGCACACGATGGCTTTAATCGAACCAGTCATGCGACAGATTCTAGTTGATTGATCATAAAATGATTTTGATAAATAACAAATCATTATTTAAAGATGCATACACGATTCGAGCCTACGTTTCGTATGCGGATGAATTCAAAATGACTGTCCTATCGCTTGTTACGGACCTCCGCACGTACGGTAATTTCAAAATTTGTCCCCGTTTCCAAGAATCATATCAAAGAAATTACTAAAATTGTGTTATGTTATAGGTGTAACTAAGTTATTCCTTTCTATTTTCGGTCGTTTAGTGATTCGCAAGAAGGCATGCAATTGGCTCCTATTAATCTTAACCAGCAATGACATAGTAGGAAGAATTCAAACGTAAACGAACTTTTTAATTACTGCTATGTTTACCTCATTTAAGTATGGATAATTAGGAATCAATTAGCCAAGTCACGAGTAAGGCAGGTTTTCTGCTTCGACTGTGGTTATTTTTGTTGTTACAGGCAATGTAAAAGAAGAAAACAGTATACACATTAATACTTATTCATAGAGTTCTTACACGTGCCTCATTTTCCGTAGATTTAATAATAAATGGTACGAATGCAAAAAGGCTTCTATTTAATTAGTCTTTATTGCACCTTACATATTATATGAACAGAAGGCGGACTTAACGCTAGAATTTCGAATTAGACTTAGATTCTCTCCTGGTCTTTGGGTAGTGGAAAATAAATTAAGGCGATTTAATAATAAAAAAAAGATAAATAATAATAACCAAAATATGATGACATAAATTTAAAAAATACGATAAAATACGACACACACACACACATATAACTAAGTTATATTAAATAATTTATTATATGTATCTTTATGTAAATAGTCAACAAACGATTTTTCCGCCTAGTAATAAATAGGCGGAGCCGTCTGTATACATCTATAACACCAAAGCCATGGAATTCTTGTTGCCGGCTCAGAACGGATCACGGAACCAACTATTTAACTGCCTATTTGGCACTGTAACCGGAAGATGTTAAAAAGTTACGGTGCATTCTAGAAGGATGTACACCTAGCCAGGCAGTTAAAATACTCGTCCATTATCGACAATAATTGTTATGAATAATTAAACTGGGTGTTATAGAGTCCAGCGACCTCCAACAGGTAGAAGCTTGCGCCTTGACCATTTTTTTGCAGGGTTTACCAAAAGCAAGGGTAGTAAGAAGGCTTTAATCATATTTATTGTTGTGGTGTACAAGTGTTTTCATATTACGTCGATTTTCATACAATTTTCCACGCAGCTGATAATATTAGGTTGCTTGCTTTGAAAATTCTTGCGGCTATTGGAAAACAAATATCTGCACGTGGAAATCTTATCATATGAAAGTAATCATCAAGTTTGTAATAACTTTTCCGCATAAGAATGCCTTTGAGGCAAGTTTTAAATTTACAGTATGGCATTTCTGTCAATTGTAATGAAATTTTATTATAAATATTTACACATCTACCCATGAAAGAGACACCAGTTTTGCTTAATCTGAAATCTGGAACAATCAGTTGAGCCTTATTCCTAGTATTAATATTGTGAACATTATTCTTCCTAAGAAAATTATAAAAGTAGTTTTTAACGTGCATTATATTATATGAAATATGTTGTGATGCTATAGTTAATATATCGATTTCTTTAAAGAGATCTCTAAGGGAATATCTAGGCCTGAGGTTGTAAATGGCGCGTACTGCTTTTTTCTGTAATATAAAAATTGACTTAATATCTGGAGCTGAGCCCCACAACAACAGATCATAAGACATCACACTGTGAAAGTAGCTAAAATAAACTAATCTTACTGTTTCTATGTTCGTTAAGAGCATCACTTTCTTAGCAGAGCTATATTTCTCTGACAAGATTTCAATATGAGGACTCCATTGTTATCGTGAGTCTATAGTGATTCCAAGAAATGTGGTAGAATTTACTAGTTCAAGCATTTTCCTATTTATAACAATATGAGTTGGCACTTGTCTAACATTTGGTAAAGTGGATTTAATACATTTTGTTTAAACCAGTGTAGCACTTGCGAAACAGTATTATTTACATTATCAAAACATTGTTTTCTCCCATCTACTTTAAAAAGTAAGGAAATGTCATCAGCAAACAATACAGTTTTACACAAGTCCCTAGTGAAATAAGGAAGATCATTGATAATATATTAAAAATAGTAGTGATCCTATTAGTGATCCTTGGGGGACTTCCATGGTAATGTTTGCCCCTGGGGATTCTTTTCCATTAATAACAACTTTTTTTTGAGTGAATCAACATTGTAAAAAATTCTAATAAAGCATTAGATAAATATATTTTGAAATAGTCATGAAATTCATATGGTATTTGTAATAATGACAGAATAACCTACTCTCTTGGAAAATAATATTTTAAGGCGTTTATTTTAAACAAATTAACGTTTTAAATTACCCTCTCATATATAGATAAAGTGTCTTATCTAATTGAAATGTATAATACAGTGCGAGCCTTTATTCATTTTAATCGATGTTTTATATTTTTAAAGTATACTCACCCAAAGTACCCTTGTAAAGTATACCCACGCTCGCTTCGCTTCCGGAATTGAACTTTATTTTTACATTCATAAACAGTAATCTTATCCTTATTGATGTGTTTTTTTTATTTTATCGCATTCGGAGTTCAGATAGATAGAGAATTTTTTTTTAATCTAGTCTATGCTCATCCGAAATACGTACCGTTAAAATACGTATGTATTTACGTAATGGTAAAATCATTTTTTAAATGGGTGCCATTGTTCCAGAAATTACCCTTTGTATACACACACTCACAAAATTCTAACTCTCTCTTAATATTAACTTACAGCCTACCCCGACTCCTTTCGGGTTAATTTATTATATATGTATACATGGGACATTATTTACTTTAAAATATGTTCATTTGTAGGTTTTATTATTTGAAAAGACAAAATCCAAAAACACAAAATCCATTATTAACGCCCACGCAAACCGCTGTGCTTACAACTGACTACAATAACTAAGGCATATACATATGTACTACCATGGCTTCGTTATTTATGAATCTGTTTTGATTCTTTTTTTTAATATATAAGGAATAGATTGGAGTTAATCTCATTTAAGTATAATTAGACTTATGATTAGTTCTGAAGATAAAAAGCAAAAGTTCAGTAATGAGTTAAAATATTTTGTCCTATCACCGTAAAAAATAATTTTGGTTGTGACCCGAATGATAACTTTTTATTCATTACTTATTGTTATTTAGTCCATTGATTATTGAGTAACATACAGATAATCAAATAAAAATTAAAAAAATATATTGCACTCGGGTCTATAACATGTAGCACTACTTTTTTGAAAAAATAATTCATGTCCAGATTATTTTTTCGCCCTGTTTTATTACATTTATAGACTCCTCAACGCGGTCATAAGAACGGTTTGCAGGTTAAAAGTTTTATTTTGATATTGTATTTTATATACCTTCTTAAATTCGTTCAAAAAAAAATTAATTATTATGTCATTTCATAATCGTTGCAATATCTACAATGGTCGTGTGATGTCTCCACGATTTAGCCTATGGAGATCATATGAACACAACAGGTGGCGCTGTAGTCAAGATATTAACATGTTCCACATATTCGAAGTGGTCAACAAAATTACAAACCAACGTCAAATTTTATATTTAATACCACGTGTAGCATGCCACACACACACACACACACACACATATCACGTGTCATACAGGGTCTGTATCATATACAAATATTCATACATATGCTTCATTGTCTTTGTATTGAAGAATAATAGTTAAAAGGAGACAATAAATGTGACACAATATACTAATCTTCTAATATAAAAAATTCTCGTGTCACAGTTTTAGTTACCATACTCCTCCGAAACGGCTTAACCGATTTTGATGAAATTTTATATGTATATTCAGTAGGTCTGAGAATAGGTTGTTATCTATTTTTATACTCCTAAGTGATAAGGGTGGTACACTCCAAATTTTTTTATTTTATTTTTTATGACGTGGCATTAAAAATACACATAACTCTAAATTTTCACCATTCTACCATCAACCCCTATTTTTTAATAATGATATTAGTAATTCAATCAGCCAAGCGTCTACCGGTGTCACCCAGTAAACAACACGGAGTAGGGATGAGATCTCTTTTCTCACTACCTACAGTTTTCGGCCATTATTATTATTGTTTGTGCATCAATCGTAATAGTGACGTTTACAATTATCATTTTAGTATTTCAGTGTTATTTTCAAATAAATTTATCATTAATTCATATCAACCATGTTTTTCACACGGATAATTATACGTGCCATGCTCTCGAGTGGGCAAGCCATCCAGTTTGTTTGTGTTAGGTAAAAATGGGATAACAAAAAATATTGTACAATCTATTGCGTTAAGGGATTGATATTGTTTTTTAGTAAAATTATTATAATTAGCGATATATACATAACTAATAATTTATATGGCGAAACAACGTTTGCTGGGTCAGTATGAGATAAATATTTCAAAAGTAATGATGACAACATTAAGAATGTTTTTGCAGGTGCGTTAATGTACGTAATGTACTCGTATACGTACTTTACGTATTTTTATTTGTATAGTTTATTCTTTTGATTGCAAAAATGACAGAAAAGTTACTAAGCTGCAAAAAGACATTATGATAATAGAACAAATTTAGTTTGTGATCGCCATAGTTTATCTGTTGTTTTTTAATTACACTGTACGTAGTAATGATGACAAATATTGTGATTTCCATATTTTTCACCGCATATCTGTTTTTAATTACACAGTAATTATCACAAATATCTGAAAATTTGAACTTAGACGTATTTGGAGAAGATATTTATAAGCATTTCCTAACGAAACATAGTAATGCATGAGTTTATTTAATCTGTTACGTCAATTGACACAAATTTAATCAACTGTAAGTGGCGTTTTGTTGTAACAGAACCTAATGAAAAGAGTTCCTGTTTGAATTATTACAGCCTACTATTGTTATAATTTTACCTGTTGCTAAGTACCTATTGATATTGTAAAATAAAGGTAACGTAATAAATATCTATTACATCGAATATTCATTGCAGTTTCAGTTTTTTTTTTATTTCATATTTTTCAGTTGAAAAGATGGATAGAGCTGCGGGCCCAAGTAGGCCTTAGTACGTAAAAGACCCATTTCTCGGGGAGAATCACTCATCTATCAAACCTTTTATTTTAGTGAGGACCTAAATCAAAAAGAATCATTAAACAATAAACATATTTATAGCAAACCGTCCTCGGTTCAGTAAAACTACGCCTTACCCTTAGAAGAAGCACCTGCATTATTTAGGACTGTGTTTATCTTGTTCTATGATTTTTTTTATTTATGGATGGATTGCAATGAAACGATCTTTAAGTATTAAGTGATACTTACTGCAATACATAGTGAATACCGGAACGAAATCGGTTAAGTGGTTTCTGAGATTAACGCGTACAAACGCACGGACAAACAGACAAGAATTCTAACAACTATTGTTTTGGATTCTATTGCGTTAATAAAGACCCCTAATAATAGTTTTTCTCATATATCGTTTATGTGCAGAATGTGATCAGTTAGAATTTTATTATATGTTTAGATCTTAGATGATCGATTAAAAAATACCGAAAAAAATAAATCAAAACGGACATTCGAAAGGAAAATATTGTACCTACAAGTTCTAGGTTCTGTAAATTAGATTACTAAATTACATTCTTTTTATGTATTACCAAAAATATTATTATTATATTCTGTACGTTTTACAACATAGACTATTATGATAAATGACTTATCGTTTACATTAAATGAAGTCGACGTATGTAATCACGGGTAAAATCTATCAATAAATATATGTAGCACTTGATTGTAGATTATAATTAATCATATATTTTAATGAACGATTCAACAAATAGTTATTATTTGAATACGTACGATATTGTTTGTGCTGAAAATGAAAGTCAGCTTTACAACTAATTTATTATTTAAGGGTATTATTTAAGGGTATACAGGTACTGTATCGAATAATTATATTATTGATGTTTATCACTAACTTTTTGGCTGTTTTTTTATTGAGTTCTAGCAAGTATAATGTAACAATGGTGATTGATGGATTAAGGCCATATTCATACAAAAATTTTGTTTTCTTGAATCCTAACTTCATAAATATTTCATGAAGTCTGAAGTTGAATTATTAACATTTACTAATATTATTATTAATTATTAATGAAATGTCTGCTACTCGCCACGATCGCTTTATCATTTTTCTCTTTTAATTTAAAGAATAATCTAAGGATATATTAGAGAAAGCGTAGGTCCAGAGCCTGTTGTAACTTTCCCAGCAACGAGTAATAAATTCTACCATCACAAGGTGGTGGTCTGCGCTAGTCGGCTGATTTACAGCGCATTGGTGAAAGGGACTGGGGCCTGTTCAACGAGTCTTCTGCGCGTTGTAATTAGATGGTAATATTCATACTGAAAGGTTCACTCGACCGGGGACAAGACAATGTATATTTAGTTAGTGATCATATTTGATTTCATTAAAATGTATGAAAGTCTTTGATTTCTCATTTATGTAATTTTGCTACTCACTTTGAAGTTTAAAAATTTCAAACAAAATGAAATGTTACATTGTCGTTAGAACTGCTGAAGCGTTAAGTTCAACCATCAAGCAGATAAAAATCTGAGCTTTTAAACTTTTTCGTTAATAGTAAACTGCATTCGCTTCACTTCGCTTTGGAAAAATTACGCCTTACGCTAAGAAATAGTACCTACATTATTTCAGGTTAATTTATAACTTTTTTATTTATGGACGGATTGCAATGAAACAAATTTTAAGTAATAATTGATGCTTATTGCAATATATTAGTGAAAACCAGAACAAAATCGGTTAAGGCGTTTCTCAGATTAGCGCCAACAAACGCGCAGAAAAACAGACAAAA
This sequence comes from Megathymus violae, assembly GCA_003671415.1. NCBI lineage: Eukaryota > Metazoa > Arthropoda > Insecta > Lepidoptera > Hesperiidae > Megathymus > Megathymus violae. The sequence goes on from PDGT01000021.1 coordinate 3,663,941, forward strand.
ATTTTAACAATTACTGTTTTGTGTTCTATTGCGTTAATAAAAGGCCCTAATAAGGTTTTTTTCTTATATATCTTTCATGTACAGAAAGCGATCAGCGAGAATTTTATTATATGTATAGATAGATATATAATGATTTTAGAGATATTAGGTTCGTAAACGGGACTCTTAGATGACAAACGGAATTCAATAGCTATTCATTCATAACTTAAATAATACAAACACTAAAGATCATTTTAGCTGAAACGTTGTTATCTACATCTAAAAATATGAATACTAACGCACACTTATAATTTAGTGTTAATTACTCTGTATCGCCGGTTGACAAGTGACATGAACATAAATGAAACATCACAAAGTTTGTGGTTATTGGTTGTGTCGGGGTTTGTTTGCGGTGTTGTTTGTTTGGTTATTTTGATAAACAAGTAAAGATCTGAAATGTATATTTTTCTGTTTGGTTTAAGATTATATCTCTCATACGCTGACATCTGCCGTTGGCAGGTGGCAGACTTCATACAGTTATGAAAATATATGAGATCTTTCGTAGATTTTGAATTCTAAACGCTTTCCTTAAAATGAAGCCAGCAATAATTAATTTAGGATTTACTTTATTTATACTGTAAATTTAAATTTTATAAATGTTTTACATTGAGATAACACACCGTCTAGTACGAAATCTGAGGTATTTATTATTTAGAATTTATTATTTATATTCTTTCTAATAACAGTTCCCTTGAATCGGTACCCCAATGCTGTGGGTCGTGACCTAATCATTAAATTGGTTGCAAAAGACTAATAACAGTGCTGGTTCGAAAATAAAATGCAAATAGCATTCGAACTTAGATTCTTCGAGCAGGAGATTAAGCGGTTATTATTATTTTCAAATCTTATAATACTCAGATGTACCAATGTATAGTATCAGTAAATACTGATCTGTAACAATCTCTTTCGAATAAATCAAGGTTTGGCGCAGTGAAACATGGTGATTGCACCAGTAGTAGACGCTTTTAGAGTACGTCTTAGAATAAACTAATTTCACAGTTCGTTTTTAAATTACACTAAATGTACTATATGGGTATCATAAGAAGAAAAACGCGTGGAAAAACCAAAACGCTGCTGTGATTTTACAAATGAAATACGAAACTGTCAATAATACTTTATTATTACTACATGCACAAAAACTCACTTCGTTATTGACGTGACTCTTTAATATGCCGTGAATTCATTGCAATAAGATGATCGAGTGACTAGAATTGAGGAATTAAGATTAAATTATTTAGTATTTAAAGTAACTAGCGTTGAAAACATAAAAAACATTGAGCGTATTTTACTTAGAATTAACATAAACGTATATAAAAGAATGTTTTGTGGTCTCTCACTGGTGCAAGCACCTCATAGCATTAGTAAGAACACAAATACTAATAATGTCGGTGGTCGTTCACCACTTCCTAGCAAACACGTGACTTGCTGTGCGCGATAAACATTAAAGTGACAACATGATTGATATACACATTCCAAATTGGTACTAAGAATGCAATTCCTGGCTAGACGAAAATTACACTAATCACATTTGAAGTCTAGAATATATAGATCAATAAATTTAAACCGTAAAACTGAATTTACTTTTCATGTACGCTCGAATATGGTAGACTTTTGGTAACTTAATTAGTATTTTTTTTTATGTTAATAGCCGACAATCGTGCGGACGAGCCACCTGATAGTAAGTGATCACTGTCGGCCATGGACATGAGTAAGACACTGTTGCATCAAAGGTATCACTGTTGCATTGTCGGCCAGGAAATGAGAAGAAATTAAGAAAGAAAGAGAGAAAGAAAGAAAGAAAGAAAGAATGTACTGGCTCTCAAGCCCCAGCCGGAACACGACGAGTCGTTTGGCGGCTGACTCAAGCAGGAGTGTGGTAGCTAGCCAGGCGGGCTTCACGGAAAGATAATAATACCAGTAATAATATTAATGGCTTAATAATAATACTTATCAGTATCCTTACGCTAAGCTCTACTACCAAGCAGGCTGGCTTCTGTCGCCTCTTGCGACACCCTGTTCTTCCAGCATGGGATTGGGGGAGTGTTCTAGGTTGCCCCAATACGGCCAATATTAAAGTTTTTCTTTTATTCCACTTTTTTCTATCTGTCTCTTTCGGTTTTTTGGTTTTTAATGCTAAAGCTATCGGACCCAAGTGAGAATGTACATATTTTCATGAATTCACGCTTTAACTAACGTGAGATTTCAAAATACGTATGAAACTGATTATGCAGTTAAAATGTAAGTGGTCGGTTTTTACAGCTTAATTTAATGAGGCATAGTTATTTAATAATGAGAGATTCATTATTTCATAGATTCAATCAACAATCAGTTAAAATACCTCTGTTTGTCTAGTAGTTTGTAAGTTAACCTCCTGCACAGGGGGTCTGAGTTCGGATCCCGCTTGCATATTTCATAGTTCAAGATATATGTGTGTATATAATTAGCTTTAATGAATTAAAACTTCGTGAGGAAATCTGTATATCTAACTTTTTCGTATTGTTCTCAAAGGTTTGTGAAGTCTCCTCGAGATACCTACAAGTTGTATGAGAACGTGTTATCTAAATTGTTATTTTATTTATTTCTATCTATTCCTATCCTTTTTTATAACTATTCTATACCTTTTTGATAAGTACCGGTTTAATTCTTTATTTCTTTCTGTTTGTACATAGTTACTTACTTACTTACCTTTAGTAAGTAATCTTCATAGCAATACATCAATTTCAAGTGTACAAATATTAATCTACTATGTTTGTTTTTGAAGTACACAAATGTGTTTTATTGTTTATCGAAACCCAATAGCAATTGTATAATGACCTTTTAACCAGGATTAAGGTTTACATATTTTATATGTTGTAGAAACCGGCAATTAATGATAAAAATAAAAACGTTGAAAATTTCTTAGCGACTTATTCTATTGTCTTTCTTTCTCATACACACACAAACATGTCTACAAGTAAATCCAACCATTCTCTCATTTATGTACACTATTCACTTACTTTATCTGTTATTTGAATCTGTTTTGATGTTTGTAAAATAGTCTACTTAGAACATACCGGTTTGTGAAACAATTCCTAATTATTATCACCTTTATAGTCTTTATATCAATTTAATTTAAATGTTTTAAAATCTATACTAATAAATAAAATTGGAGTGTCTGTTTGTAATTAAAAATAACCGCTTTTTACTACATGCATATGAAAGTATATACGGTACATATACCAAAATAACATTTTTTACAATGTTTATCTGTCTGTCTGTCTGTTTGTTCCGGTAATCTCTGAAACGGATGGACCGATTTTGACGGGATTTTCACTGGCAGGTAGCTGATGTAATAAGGAGTAACTAAGCAACTTTTATTTCTACTAAATAACTTTTTTGTTAAATTCCACGCGGACGAAGTCGCGGGTACAGCTAGTTATAAATAAAACTTGTACCATGCGTTTTAAGGGTAATCAATGACGGCGAGAGACTAAAATTAATTCGCTCGTGCAATAAGTTGATAGAGAAGTAATAAATGTCAAACTCCTTTAGACTTGCACAGTTTACGAGGCATTATTCTGCAAAGGTAAATGGATTTCATCTACTGCATGTGGTATGCGGCTGTCGTAAAATTGCGATTCGTTACTCAATTAAGTACGGGCACGCGGTTGCGTCGGAACGTCGGCTTTCCAGGAACAGTTTCAGTTATCATACCATAAAATTGAAAGAAGTACATTGACGGCAACATCGCCAGCTTGTCTGGCGAGCAAAACTGGTTCAGGTAACCAACTAGCTGCTACGAATATTAGGACAGCGATGCAATAAGATATTTCAAATTTTCAGTATTCTTTTGATACGGTCGAAATACTCTGATTAAAATAACTGAAACTTCAATTTGACACGGCTTTTAAGAACGGTAGTAAATTGATTTTATACAGTTATCCAACTGATATTCTTTAAACTTTTTTGTATTCCGTTTGTCGAACATAATAAACTTAGTTCCGCTGAAATATTCAAATAAATTAATTCGTGTTTCATTTTCTATCGTATTTTAAGAAATTTATTCATGATAAAGTCATAAACATAATCCGGGAAGAATTAGTCACATAAATGCGTCCTCGAAAATCAATATCATTAACCAGTGACGAATATGAATTGGGATTAAAGTAATTTTAACTTTATATCTTATTATTTGATAAATTTTAAGATCGATGTGGACACATGATGCCATAGGCCAGTGGAGATCGCTCATCGCGGCCGATTCGATAGAAATCATTACAGCGTGAGCGACAAAAACTAAAACTTCTAACGAGTTTCTCAATTCCATCGCCAATTTAGGTAACTCACTCGCTCGACAGGAACGTGCCGCCGCATCTCACCGCCTGCTTAATATTAAAGGTACATTCACACAAATCACTCACGCCGTCGTCAGTCACCAATCGATCAGTCAGGTCAATGTTATGACGTGACGTGAACATTGTACAATATAGACTTCTTATACTTACATATATGTAATATGGACTTTGTTAGATTGTCGTGTTTCAAAAACGATATATAGTCATGCGGGCTGCTATTGTATTATTTTTTTAATTAAAAAGACAAGTTACAAGTAAGCAGATGACGAATAAGAACAAAACAAAAAAGATGATAAAGCATCGCTATCAGTCACAACCTGGACATCAAGTTTGGAGACTAATCATGTGTCATTGTATTGATTCCAGCAATCGTAACGTAAGAATGACGGAGACGTACTGGCTTGTTTGTAATATAATTGAGTGGCAATATTCGGTAGAGGGGCGATACGTTGCGATGCGATGGCAGCCTAGAAATAGGGTTACATTATTTGATAATTAATTTATACTATTCATACGTAATAGAATTGGTCTAGTAATTTCGATTTTATTCGATAAAAATCTTATAAGAAGGCATTTATCGTTTTAACAGCAAATATTTGAAATTTTGTAAGATTAACCACTTTTATAAGGTTTTTAAATTTGATGTGTGTTATTTTTGGGAGGTTATGGCCCCTACGTTTTGTTCGTATGAATGCCCCTTTATGATGCATTTATGAATCCGCTTGCATTGCCCATCACTTAAGAGTTGCGACCTCGGATGTGCAAACTGTTTGGTTTCCAACTATTTAACGACTCAAACAATTAATTTCAGATAAAACGGAGATCGTCGCAATTTACCTCCAAGGTTGTAGCTTTTGTCACGTTTTCTCCATTTTGATATGGTTTGGATAATTTGGCTTTTAATTTATTTCAAGTCACTCTTAGCTTATTTATTATCACAACCCGTTCTGTCCACAACTGTCCTGCAGCTGGGTTCGGGTCTTTTTTTATAATAGTTAGGTTATAGCCCACCTCTAGCAAACAACGAATTTTTAGACTTCGCACACCTTTGAGAAAGTACAGAGGTCTTTTAGGTATGCAGGTGCTTCGTAATGTATTTTTTTTACTATTCCAATGTTTAATTGTAGATGCACACAGTCGAACGCTTGCCTTCACATATGCGCCGAATGGTTGCCGAAGTATCTGTAAGAAAAAAATATCAGTAATTTTAAAATATCCAAGAATGTAATTATTATGCCATTACCAATTTAATATGCTTATGCTTATGTTAGTAAAATCACTTATCGTTAGCAGTATTAGCATTGTATAATAACTTCCATACCTAGATATTGATTTACGGGTACCTACATCGGTGCATTAGGTACTTTATCGACCGCATTTCGGGTCACTTTAATTTTATCAACGGGAATTTTAACGGACCGATTCAATTTTTATCTTATTATTCTACAAGCGGGTCGAAACGGAAATATTAAGTCCGTTTTCGTTCCGTTCAATATATAGAGGCCATTGTTTCAATTGAAGGACGATCATTTACTTTCGTGCTATAGCACATAAAGTATTTACGAATTTGTTCCTTTGAAAAAGTTGTGAATCGATTTTTAATCACTCAGGTAATTACGCACGGGTTTTTCTGAAAAACGAACATGGAAACGTTGACTGTTCTAATTGATTGACTCTCCGCCACCTGTTATGTATTTTGTTTTGATTCTCGGTTTTAAATTAATGGATTGTTACTGTTTTCCAAAAACCTATAGTAAAATATAGTTAAAAAAAAACTAAAAACACTTCCGTAGAAATATGAACCAAAAATAAATTACAGTTCAATAAAACTAAAGAAATACGCTTTCGTAGCGAATGAACTAAAAAACTGAAAATAATGTTAAAATATACACTTTGTAATCAAGAGGTTCTGGATATCAGTTGTTGAAAGCACCTCACGCTTTTTATATTATGTTACACCTATCTTTTCTGTTAGTTACTTTATCTTATTTTGAATATGTTAAAAAAATTGTAGTATACAGAATTAAAGGAAATTCCCTCTCTCTTTTACTTTCTCTTTCTCTTGATTACAAACTGTTATTTTAACATTATTTTCAATTTTTTAGTTCATTCATATATATAAGTACAGCTAATATAAAGTGTGTAAAACTATGTTCTTGACAGAAAAGTTATTCATAAAGAATACCCCACAACGTTTACAATGTGTCACTTTTCAGCCGTCATATAACCTATAACGTATGAGGACAATTTAGATGCTTTTTGTGATGGATTAATGAGAAAAATATACTTTAAGTATGAAACTATTTTATTGTCATCGGCTCTCAATATGTATGCAAAATTTTAAACGATATGGACATTTTGAAATTGATGAAAATGTAATTCAAAGATTATGTTACATTCATACATACATAGATACATACATACAAGTCAAGCTAATGTAAAGCGTATAATTATTTATCGATCAATTGACCGTTGTTTGCCAATGTGACAACATACACCAATTCTTCGTGTACATTGTAGCATTTGTATTCATATGAACATTTGTTTTAGACATTTAATTTAGTTAGGTCCGATTAAATTTATTTTATCGTATTATTATGAAGTATTAAGAAGTCTAACCAATTCAGAAACCTTTCTATTACAATGCCTTATGACACGTACCCAAATTTTGTTGATTTTATTTGATCTGAAATATAAAAACGTGTATACAAATCAGGAAGACAAATGGCAAATATGATTATTAGTGTGAAAACTTAATTAACTTAGAAAAGTACATGTTTATCTTACCTATTGTTTAGATATTCTTGTCAAGTAAAGAAACGCGTGGTTTAAGTGTTTACTAATTAGTGTGTCAATAGAAGCAATACATTAGCAAACTTTTAATTATTTACAAGTTACTAATGGCTAGGCAACCAATTAATACAGGAAAAGAAAGTTTGTGGGATAATTTTCTCGTTGCTTTTTTAAACTTTGATAGACTTAGCTACAGAGTTTTGCTGAGCTATAGGGTATTTGTCCATTCATGAGCTTTTAAAGGTCACTTTAGAAGGTTACTTTCGGCGCTGTGTCATGAAGAGCTTGTTTGACCGTGCTATCCAATGCATATTGGTGCATGGTGACTGCAGTAAATGTTATAATGGTATAATGGAAGCCATTGCTGAGTGTCTACTGGAGTTTCCGATAGACGCCTTATCTAAGAATCCCAATTGTAAGGGTGGTGGAATTCTGTGCAACTGAACCCTACATCACATGGTTCACGACATCTGTGGCCAAGCTCAAGAGCAGACTATAAGTGTGAATGGTTCCAATATCTGCCACCAAGATGCCTAAAGCGGTTTTATTGTAGAACAACGTCAACATGTCGATGAGACCCTTGACGTAGCAGAACATACCAGCATTGCTGACAACTATTCGATTGACCGTCTGCCGGATTCTACGTAGTATAAAAAACATGTTCTTCATCATTTGAATTTTTAAAATAATTTTTAAAATTTACTGATTTAATTTTATATAAATAATCGTTGGTGCCAGACGAACCAAATACTGGTGGTAGAGATTGTGTAATTTCAGAAAAACTGTGCCAGTGGAGATTATATTCGCGTCATTTATTTCTTTTGTCGTCAATATGTTTTAATACATGAAAGAAAATCAACCATTCATCATCACAAATATATTTCAAACAACGTTTTCTGGGCTGGTAGTTTATTCATCTTGTTTTGTATTTTAATAACGCTTAATTAAGAAGTATTTATTGAGTTAAATTACTTTAAAACTGAAAGTTTAAAATGAGAATTTCAAAAAATCATGTCGCGCAATTACCTCATTGCATAATAACCCGTTTACATAAAATTTACACTCGGCATAACTGTATTAATTAAATTCGTTTGTGGCTGTAAATCCTATTTACCTAGTTATTTAGTGACAAAAACTGGTTAATCTATTTGGCATAGTCAGTCGCAAATGGTTCTTGCCATGCTTTCTGCGTTATGGCATGTGATATTGTGGTGAAAACCTTATTGGAGGTTTTCAATCGTACGAATACAAAGGCTGTATGTAATATGTAAGTTTTGAGAAACTTTTTTAATTTGTACAAGTGAAAACTCATGACATTATTTCGACTGTAGTCTCTGGTAAGGCCTGGTGGGTGGGTGGGTATATCCTGGTAAGTGGCGACTGAATGCTAATGTGAACTAACTTAGCAAACCTATGCAGAGGCTTGTACGTAAGGCGAAGGTATTTCAAGTATTTCCCAATGTTGTTTTAGTGCAGATTGAATTTTTATGTAAATAGTTGACAAACGATTAATTTGACACCCGACGATAAGCCGTCACCGTCGCCATGGCCGTTCGTAACACCTTGGCTATAACAGACACCTTGCAGGCCAAGATGGGTGTAGGGGTCTCGTTTATTACGATGGAGGGCTTAGCTACTAATAAATGTGGAAAATTGTTATGCCATCCGATGACCTCTCATATGACTTAATAATTGCTGTATACCGAAAGCAATCCAGACTGACTCTTTTGTGTGCTTTCAAACCACGGAACTGCTCAAGAAGTTCTGATGCTAGTGGCCGTCCATTAAATTACCAACCGCACTAGTAGTTGCTAAATTCAGTCAATTACCAACGTTCGACACGAGTGTTCATTATGGTACGTAACCTCCTGGATTTTTCTGGGTTTGTTATATTAAAGAGTCCGGACACATCCTAGAATAAGATACTCTTTTAAAATACACTTCATACGGTTTCACGTTTTAAAATAGTGAAGTGCAAGGTCATGTCACTTGTCAAGCCTTGTCACTGACAATACATTTATTTCTATCAATGTCTCTGTACTGACGATCGTGATTGTACTAAAAATATTTATAGGATCCTAAGAAACAAGGTTACGTAAGGTATTCATTCAGCTTTAAATAACTGGGGTTTTTCAAATGTCTATAAGTGTCTTTCAATCTTAAGCATAATTGTTTTTGTGCAATCTTAAGCGATGAATAGAACGAATAAGTGTTTCGATAAATGTTAATGTCACTTTTTAATCGACTACAAAAAAAGAGGAGATTCTACATTCGTTTATATTTTTTTTAATATTTGTTACCTCAGTTCCCGTTTGTCTCACTTGAATTAAAAAAAATACCACACCTAAGGGTGAAAAGTAAGAGATGAAAATAATAAATTCACCTTCTTCAAATTGAAGTCGGTTTTTTTTTTGTTAAAATATTCTTTATTGATACATTCGCATTGTTTTCCTATTTATCTAAAATGTGCTAATTAAATTGAATTGGTTGGGAATCCTTCGGTGATGAACATTTGTTCTAAGTCAAGTGCAATCGAGCACATGGTTACATAATGGGTAATTATAATTGTCATGCATTAAACGTAATGCATAATCTCTAATTATGTAATGCAGCCATTGTTATCAAACACGTAAACAGAAAAACGGATATCGTATTGTTCATAAATGACGGAAAGCTAAGTTGGTTCTGATCTTGTTTGGTTCTCGGGTTCGATTCGGGCAGAAATTTATGCGATATACAAAATAATTCCTGGGTCTTGCATATTTGTTATGTCTCATTTGTTTATGAGCACACCACCTACCTGAATATTCGGTATACATTCTCGGTATGCCAGTATTTCCGTACGCGCCGAATACTTAGCTCGTTGGTAGAGGCCGGATAGTAGGTAGAGCTTCCACTTAACTCGGAACTTCCCAGTTTCCTTAATTAACACAATACGGAACCAAAAATGTCATATAATATTATTTTTAATAAATACTTTTCCACTAAAGCGAAAATTGCCTTAATTAATTTACCTTATAAAATTCCGCGTTAGTAGCTGATAGACAACGTTCACGCTGAATTTGTAAGTCTAATCATGAATTTTTTGCACAGGAATTTGTAAAACTTAGGTGAGTATTAAGAAATTAATATGAGGAAAATCATTATGATCCCCGAGATGTTGCCGATAGGAAGTCCTGTAGAGCACACAGCTATAAAAGATGTGTGGCTAGATACAGCTAGTAATTTTTAAACAGTATAAAATAAAATTATTTTTTTCTCTTCGATTTTATACCTCGTTCCATAAAATGTATTATAATGCCATTTTCAATTTTAGTGATCCTTTATGGTGTGTTTAGTAATTATGCAATTATAAGATATTTATATTCAGCGAATAGAATATGATCTACACTCAATGTTATTTTTTAATTATAGTTTATTATTCCATAACAATAGTTCAAATTATCTGTATACGCAGTTACTAAGCTTCTTAGCGGGAATGTGAGCTTCCTTAGTCTTCTTTTCTAGGAAACATTATCTTAGCAATAAAAAAAAAATAAGCGATTTATGCAGTTGGCGCCGATTACAACAAGTAAATCAGTTGTTAATTATATACTTAATTACTTACATTAATTTATGATTACAAAGTATACAAACAGCGATCTTCATATTTAAAAATAAAAAAAAATGTTTCCTTATGTGGCTCTCACATTACCTACTTGCACTTCAGTTGTTCTGCACAAATTATTTCCGCTGGCCCTCAAATTCACTGGGCGTTAAAGGTTGTTATTAGTTAAATCTTTGCTCGTGAAGACTTTAGATTTCTCATATTTTGAATTACATATGTTCGTGCATTCATACAGTGAAATTAATGAATTGTGAAGATGGTTGGTTTTTAACTGACTTCAAAATGGTTTTCAATTCGTTTGTTTTTTTTTTTGTTAAGTTTCTTACCTACCTCAGTATTCCGTCATTGAATGAGTTTGATAATTCTTTATTTGTTTAAAGTACATATATCCTTACTTCCCATATGGTCGCACATCGACGTGAAAAAGTACCACCTCAAATTGTGAAATATAGGACACGAAACCAATAAATTAACCTTCTTCAAATTCAAGTTGATTTTTTTTTTGTTAAAACATTTACTGGTTTTGATGACAGATGTTACCAAGATAATAAGTGGCAGGAAGTGTATATATCATACAATGCAAATATTAATTATAATAGTCACGCCCCTGTTACAAATTACTCTAATCATCTGTTTCCATCTTTGAGATAAACAAGGAAGAAAACTCGTGATCCATAAGTATTAAAATTTATTTTAATTGGGTCAAGTTCAATGAATTGATAGATTGCAAACAGTCAGGTGTTTTTTTATCCTAAGAAAATCTCTGTTTCCTAAGTTAACCCATTGACTGCCAGACATTTTTAGAGCGTCTTGCCCTGGGTGACAAGATTTTATTTTGAAGAATACATAAAAGTTTACAAAATATAATTATATTAAGTTACTGATATAATATTGCAATAGCATTTATAGTAATTTTTATTAATAAAACAACACTACGAGATATCTCGTAGGTGGCAGTTTTGATATACACGCTTAATACGAGATATCTCGTAGCTGGCAGTGAATGGGTTAATCTTAAATTCCTAAATCAGTGAGGATGTATTTTTTTATTAGAAATTTAGCTAATTGATTATTTTATCTCCTAGAAATTTATCCTGATTCGTCACAGAAGTATTACTTTTCCTGACAACGGAAATGAAACGCCTTTGTAAATGTCACTGGCCGCGATATTCTTCTTTCAAGGTTACTGGAGTTATAAAAGGTATCCTGCCCCGTTAAATAACGCAAGTATTCATAAACGGCGTATCAGGACTTGAATTACCCGCGAGATTATATCCACGGTAAAATTCCGTGATATATTAAAAAAAAACTTTGCTATTTAATTTATCAATATTTATATCAATTTAGTTTTTTTTACCTCCACCACTCTTTTAGGTTTATTAAAAGGATATGCATATTTTTAATTTTAATTAATTTCTCCATTGTATGAACACATTACGTTCTGATTTATAAATAAGATACTTTATATTAATAAACAATAATTGTCTTTTACTCTTTATGCCATTAATCACTGTGGATCATTTATAATAGTGGTCCGTGTAGATACCTGTGCTCATGACATAGATTTCCGATATTATGTAAATCCTAGCATCAGGTAGTGATTCTACTTATTGAAATAAAGGCCCGATTTAAACGTTTGTTATATTTTTTTGTCTGTGATGTCTATTTGCCAAATTTTCATATTACCCGTGATAAAGAAAATCCTAGTGAGGGAGTATGTGTAAGTGCATATAAATTTATTCTTCTTCTATAGGCTAAATATAAATATAAAAACGTGTTCAGGATCGTTTAAATACAATTTATAATTCAACTTCAAATTATAACAGCCATATTTTCCTCTATGAAATAGTGTAGAACAAAAAATATAATGTTCCAGATTTACATAATTAGTTCAATCGATTATAACGTAAGTTAAAATTATTATTGTTTTTATTAACTGATTATAATCGTAAAATATTTGATTTAACGAATGAACTAGTCAACCCAGGGACAAAAAAATAATTGTACCATTCCGATATCAAGCCGGAAATATATTTGTATTTTAGTTGAGTTTTGTTCCTTTTCGTGAATATACATGTAGACCCAGTTTAAATAATGAATATAGTTGGAAAACCAAAATACAATGTATCTCATCATGACATTTGACTTACACCTTCTAAATTAATACATTTCTTCATCTTCTGGTCTAGATTCTTGTGCCAATAATAAAATGTTGAATTTCCTCTCTAAGTTACCCACTCCGGTCAGCTTACCTTGGAAATTTAATCAGTTTACTGAATTTATTCAGTGATATTAAGAAGTTCGTTATGTGACAAAATTAGCTGGAAAATGGTAATTTCCTTATTTGATATTGACGTCTTAGACTATTCCGTCACATTGCGTCATCCTCGTGTCTAGGGATTCCTGTAGAGATCTCTTTAAGGAAATTGGTATGTTAAATGTAGCATCACAATATATTTTAAATAATATTATGTACGTTAAAAATACTCTGATACTTTTCTTAGGATGAGTAATGTTCACAATATTAATACTAGGAATAAGGCTAAACTGATTGTTCCAAATTTCAGTCTAAGTAAACTGGTGGCTCTTTCATGGGTGGATGTGTAAATATTTATTATAAAATTCCATTACAATTGACAGAAATTCCATACTGTTTTAAAACTCACGTCAAAGGAAAGGTTATGTATGCGGAAAGGTTATTACAAACTTAATTATTACTTTCAGGATAAGACTGCTTGGCCATGAGTTTAATTTTAAGCCAGTTTAAGTGCGTCCTGTACCTGTAAGTAGGAAAAAACAACTCCTCGGGAGTTTATTGCCGCTTTTTCTTACGAGACCCCTCACGGAAGGAATCTGTTGAAGCGATGGCGTAGTTTGACGTTCGAAAAGTGTTTGAAAAACCAACTTCGAAGCTGACATTTTGGTGCACAATAAATAGGTTTTGTATTGTATTGGATCTCAAACGTTTAACGATTTTCTTTACAATGTTTGTCATTTTACGAGTGCATTTTACGATTTTCAATTCAATAAGGAAACGTTGAATTAGCTTATTATTTGTAGTGTCAGAAGGATTCGTTTTTTTTTAAATCTGTCACTTTTATATATTTAATGTTATAAGTTATCTATTTAAGATATGTACCCATATACAGTACAGCGTCTTTGTGTATTTAGCTCAATTATATAATGTATTGCTCTGTACAATTCAATATAATTCTGACAGTAGTCATGCGTTCTTCTAAAGATCAATCGTGAAATGTTTGTACACGTTTCTATTCCAATGTGGTTAAAGCAGTTCACAAGAGGTTTTGATGCCTCCTTCTTAATTCGTAACACGTTAAAGACATGTCTTATGTTATCGTAGATGTGCATGAGTGACTACGACTTTTTATTATCCGACTAATTACCCTCTGTTGCCATAGAAAATTTATATTTAATTACACGTTACATGTTACACGTAACATGGTTTTTTTTATTTATATATATATGTATACGCATTTACTTATTTGTATGTTTTGATTAATCCATATTTTCGTCATTATTATTTTCATTTTTCATTGTTTCCGCTATCCAAAGATTATCCGGGAAAAATACTCTTTAGGGATAACGACACCTGCTGTTTCACCTATCACACATTGATTTTATTTTCGTCTGTTATTGTTATGGTGTACAATGAATTGTATTCTGTCTAGTACCGATGGGCATCGCGCATGTTGCAACTAAGTTCACTTAGTGACGTTAATGAATACATGTTTGCAATCTATTGTTGAGGTACTTAGCAAATGTTGACCTGCGAACGGTAGCTCTAAACGTCATTTAATTTAATCTACTTTCTAGTGATTAGGATGTTACGAAATATTCTAACAGAAGTAATTAAGTATATTTATGCAAAGCCGTGAGTGTTCAACGGCAAACCTATTGATACTTACTTGTTAGTTTTTGAACTCCAACGTATAGAGTAGTTGATTATTATTTAATAATATAAGATTTAGATAAATCGGTGTTTTCTTATCTGTTATGAGTATGTATAAAATTCTATGGTTATAAAATTGGAATGGGTGATAATAAAAGAGTGAAAATTTGGGGTCTGACAATTTAATCAATGATTTTCCTGTTTAAGCGCCACGCAAAACTATTTATTGAGCAGGCCAAGCAATTTAAATCTCAATATTAACTAAATAATAACACAATTCATTCTATGGGTTTCGTATGTGCGTATGCACATTAAATCCATGTGTAAATCTGTTAAACTTTTTTTTTCATATCATTTTCGTCTTACTACATAACCTAGCTTAAGAACAAAAATCTATTTTGATGATTGATAAAATCATTAATATATATCTGTTTTTATCCCGGCTTCATGTAGCTCACTAATTGGTGTGAATGTGTCGATATAATTCATGTCAGTAGTTTTTTGTGATAAATATTTGTAGTAATAAATTAATGACTTGTTATGGATTTTAATTCAATTCAGATTATGATAATAAAGATGTCTTACAGAGGGGTATCGCCGATATTAACTGTTTAGTGATACAGCGTTCCATTAAATGATTATTCAGAGCCTTTATAATTTCGCATATAGGTATACGCCTATATACTCATATGGGTAAAAATATAAAATAAATATTTTTACTGTACTAACAATCGTTCTATGTTCACAGTATTCGTGATACCACAACGATGGGTCATGGCAATAATGGGGTTCCTGGCGGTAGCCAACGCATATACGATGCGAGTGTGCCTCAACATCGCGATTACACAAATGGTGAGGAGACGTGCGCACTCGCAGGCGTACGAGGAAGGCTCTTGTCCTGGCGAACTCCATGAAATTGTGCACGAGACCGGTGTAAGTATTAGAATTGGAAGTACTGGAATTGGAACTAACTAAAGTTGCTGAGGACCACGCTGTTAATTTTATTAGTAGTATGTAGTATTTATTGTAAAGATCTTTAACTTACGTTCAAAGCAGCGTGTAACCTACAACAATAGCTAGGTTAAAATATTTTTGATTTTATAGTCGAATCATCGTAGACACTAAATACTTACGATTTTTATATTTCATACCAATATTGCGGCCCAGTTCCATGGTTCATGGGCACACTTAGACTGTAAAGGCAGCGAGAAACTTGATAGGAACGTAAACTAACTGCAGAGCCTGCCTTCCTTTCATACCATACATGATACTATGCAATTTTTACGCCCTGTACTTAGCGTTGGATACACGATGGCGCCAATTTAACTCAACTTCACATTTCTTAATTTGATTTTTCTTGACAACCTCATTTTCCACAGTCAAAGTCATTTGTTCTTCAATAAAGAAAAAATTGCTATGTAACCCATATCTCTTTTTGCAGCATGTTTTAAAAAATGGCCATCGGTATATCCGAATACGATTTGAAATAAATACCAGTACACATTTTTTCCGAATTATGAATCAACTATATTTATACATCCAAATAAATTAAATTCTGTTATCTGGGAATTAAAGTCACACAAAACGATTTGGGACACTTATTTTTTACCAGTTTTAATCTTTATTCAAGATAAACCAAGGCTATTCATTTGTAGATAAGAATAGGGATAATATATTAATAGAAGTAAAAAATGACTACTTTATTAACTTACAGATCTGTCAAGCTTACATAATTTTTAGGAGCGATAAAAATTAGATTTGACATATCTAATTTAGCTGTACATACATTGTAGGTCTGTAGGTCTACATTGAAAATAACCAGAAAAAATGCTATTCTACAACTTCCTGCCTGCTCATACTCGTATACACCGCACCGGTCTTTAACATAGGCTTTGTTATAAATGGTCATAGATCTTCTTAGTCACGTATATAATATTTTTTATGTTGTCACTGTCTATGGATATTGAATTAAATAGTTTTTTATCTTAATCTGTGACTTTATTGCAAAACGGGGGCAAGTTAAAAAAAATTCTTAGGAACTCTCATAAATTTCATAAATATTTAAAAAAATTGTGGTTTTTATGCGAAAGCATTAACGATTTCGTATTTAACTTTCCTAAGCGTAACAAATAGGTGCATCAAACTTATCTATCATACATTGCCTTAAATGTATTTAGTGAACAAAAACGCATTTCTAAAATTTCATTTTATATTTTTTTCATAATTCTAAATCCTATTGTTAGTATAATTACAAAACTGATTAAAAAGCAATTTTTTCCGTGATTTTCTTTTAGTGTCCAATATACCTCCATACCGTAGTAGATGATACAAGCTTTGTATGGTTCGAGTATGGGATGAAGAACTGTGGTTCTTATATACTCAACATTTTTCAAGATTTTCAAGATTTCCTTGCAGAATGGTATGGTTGACTTATAGACACTTGGACGGCAGTCAAGAATTTTTTTTCGGCCTCACTAAGATCGATATTCTGTATCGAACATTAAATGATACTGTGAGATTGAAGACGGGACATTTTTACATCCCTGTGTTACTTTCAATTTCCTTTTTACATCACTGCAGCTATCTTCTATCAGTCCTATAGTTCATTCGTCTCGTCTCGCTACGTTTATAATTACTGAATCTTTCTATTTTATTTCTTTACACATAATCGTACAAAATTGTAGATCAATTCAATTTGAGCGTTAACAATAATCTATGAGTCGTTGTGATCAGTGATCATTTAATTTGCTATTTCTATACAAATGTGTAATGCATATTAATTCTAAAAAAGTTTTCATATATCTTTCTTGCGTAGTATTTTGAAGTGTATTGCAGTATATACTAATGTACTCTGTGGTGTATTGGTAGAAATATATATAGTTGGATGATGTTTGGGTTGCTGTTCGTTAATAAAGCTCAAGTATTTTAATATCTGTCAAATGAATAGAGTTCATCGAAAAAAACAGTCAAGGCCGTGTAATATGAAAGTAGTAATGTAGGTTTTTTTGGAACCTAATCATGTTAACATCATTTCGCAACGGTACGGTAACTGATGAGAGGTTTCATAAATTATTTAATTTTCGAGCAAAATCACTAACTTCCATAAATTAAATAACTTGTAATTAGGTTGTTTGATAAAATGTTTATCCGTAGGTGAACGGACAATTGATTGCACTAGTTCTATTTATTATTATTTATACTTATCTGTCGTGTTATTGCATTTAAGATTTTAGACACTTATTTGCCTATTGTTATATATATTTTGTAAGTGTTAATTGTGAACAGTAGTTATAGGCGATCAATGAACGTTACCAGACTCTATATCAGTAACTAAAATATATAAAAAGAAAATGTGTTTTAATTAGGAAGTAAGTCGGTAATTATAATAACTATTTGTAAGTATTTAAGTAAATATATTAATTATACTTTTTCAGGAAATTAGCGGTTTCGATTGGGATGAGGAGACTCAAGGGATAATTCTGAGTTCATTTTACTACGGATACATAGTGACGCATCTTCCTGGGGGTATGTTGGCTGAGAGGTTCGGCGGGAAACACTCGCTCGGCTTCGGGGTGCTTAGTACTGCAGTGTTTACTTTACTTACACCATGGACGGTGAACATCGGGGGTGCTACGGGTCTGATCATACTGCGAGTTCTGGAAGGACTTGGAGAGGTGGATACAACGTTTTTTATATGAATGATTGTAGAAATTACTAAGATAAATATTGCTGTTCCATTGTTATTCATAGCTCGATGATTTGTGTGAATTATAAGTGGTCGACGGAGGCCGTAGAATTTGAATTTTTTGAAGAGTTCTAAAGGCAAAAATTTCTGAGCGCCTCATTGTTTTGTGTATGTCAACGCGTTTGTATCGGTTTATAAGCTATGTAAAAGAGCTTATAGTAACACAAGAGTTTTTGAAATTTGCATCGGCCTCTAATTACTCCTCAATCTAGAAAAGTTACCTGACCTATAAAGTAAACCTGCAAAGCGTAGTAGTATGAAGAGAGACCTGTGCCCTGCAGTGAGCTTCCAAAGGCTATATAATGTTCTTTAAAATGTTTAGAATACGCGTGTTGATCGAAAGAAAACTTTATTGTAGCTAAAATAATGTTTTCTTTCGTTATGAGAAAAGACAGTGTTGTTTAAGAACAAATAATTTATATCTGCTGTGTTGTGTATTTTTGAATATGTTATGTGTTGTATTGTATTGTATTGTAAAGCGTTTAAAGTTGTAGGTAACGATTAGTCCAAAAAATCTTTTGGAATTTGTTGTAATTAAGCCGTTGTATAAAGCTATTATATTGTGTTCTTTAACTGCATTTTATTGGAAGTACTCGTAGTATTAATGTCCTCGTATTATTGGTTTCTCTAATAATTCGTGTAGCTTGATCCCCTTACAATCAAATTAAATTATGATATTTTATTGTAATATTTTATTTAGTTGAATTAGTTAAATAGTTGAAGTTGTAAAGCTTTTATACGTAAATTGTGGAAGTAGTTTTCGATTACACCT
>PDGT01000021.1:3683216-3694107 GCA_003671415.1 Megathymus violae
TAACGTTTTTTTCTATTGAAAAAAAATTATTATGTATAGATGTATTGTTTTGGTCAATGCTGGACACTTAATTTGCTGTAGAAATATTTCGTTAACAATGTATTATGGGCAATGGGCTTATTAGGAAACTGAAAACAACTTTGGATGTATTGGACATTTGTGTGTTTACTGAGGAACTTGTCCTCCAGTGTTCGATCCGGACTTGATCATTCGTTTATTCCAGGGTACCACTTTCCCGGCACTGAACGCCATGTTGGCACGATGGTCTCCCATATCCGAGAGGGGCCGCATGGGCTCGTTAGTGTTCGGAGGCGCGCAGATTGGCAACATTGCCGGAACTTATTTATCTGGACTGGTTATCAAAGAAACTGGTGAATGGGAGTCCGTCTTCTATCTGTTTGGCGCTGTTGGTGTTCTTTGGTTCATATTTTGGGTAATAAATTTATATTTCGATATGTTTAATTACTGGAAGTATAGAATGGTAGATAAAATCCGGATAATTTAAAATGGAATAAATGCATTACATATTGCTGAATAAATTATAAATTTTGCTATTAATTAAATAGTCCTCATTAAAATATTACATTAAAAATTAAAAATAATGTGGGTACTGTTTTGGAGGCAGCGGCGTATGCGCAAATTAAGTTACTTCTGCCGAAGGGGAATTTAGTGTGTGGGAATCACACACATCTCCAAATTCTCCCATGAACAAAATAGTCTGTAAGTGTATTTAACGCACAATCATATTTCAGGCGATACTTTGCTATAATGACCCAGAGTCTCATCCGTATATTTCGGATCAAGAGAAGAAGTACTTGGAAGAAGCTCTCGGTAGACCGCAGAACAGTCAGCCATCTGCCATACCCTGGAAGGGCATATTTATGTCGGTTCCTCTGTGGGCTCTTGTCTGTGCACAGGTATGTGTCATGTTATTTATCTAAATAAACAGATACTTAGTTGAATTAATAAAATGTGAAGCAAACTTTCATATTTACTAAAGAGAACGGGCGGGAAATGTCTAGTTGACAGATGAATTTTATTACAACCAGCGTTATGGCAATATGTATGTATAATTATACTATGTGCAACATCATCACAAATTTAAATTTGGATTTGGAAGTATGTTCTTAATTATATCTAGAATACTAAAGCACACTAAAATGCAAGAACGTTTCTAGAATCCCTTATAAAAATACAATTTCTTCTATGTTACGAGAGCGTAACACATGGGAAATATTTCATTGGCCACGAGTCGTACAAAATGTAAATACGTGATACATCATGAATACATGGCCAACATGGTTATAACAATGTGGGTTATCTATTCAGCCGTGAATACCAACATCAATGGGATTGCCTAAGCGCATTGTGTTTGAGTTCTTGACGAATATCATTGTTCAAATACATAGATTCAAATTCGCAATACGAAGTGAATGCTTATTGACTGTTACAGTGTATTGATTTAGTCCGTTCAAAGTATTTGACCATTTTTTTTTACATAATATAAGTAAATGTTCGACAATGATCCCATCTGATGTAAGTGGTGATGTAGACTACATCAGTTGTTGAACGCAATGTCTCTCCTCTTGAAGACTCCCACATCGTAAGTGGCCGGGAACACTGAAGCGGGCAAGTTATTCCAGTCGTCTGCTAAAGACACATAGGTAGGTAGGTATTCGGAGTAAAATTGCATGTATAGTATTAAGCCTGTCAAATCAATTCCCGTTTCTCTTAGATAGTTTTTTTGTTCAAAGTGACGTAGGTACTTATCGGTATTAAGTATATGAATAAAATTTACTAAATACGATAATATTTTTCCATACTACGCGACAGGTGTTTACATTTACCGACTTACACTACAATAAAGTACATTTACAGTGCAGTTTAATAGTTCTTCTTACATTATTATCGTACCGCTAAATTAGTCACGTATGGAACAAATATCTAAGATTACTATTTATAACTTTCGGACCTCCTCGTCCTGGAAGGAGTTCAATGACCTAAAATGGGCTGCTAATGACTCAGTTGTGTTATCATTTTATAAATTAATAAAGTTACATTCGCACAAGAACTCTTAAAAGCACAAATAATTAGGTTTGACTTGATTATTCGATCTTTCTCTTGATTCGTATTGTTGAAAATTGTAAAACACAAGTTTGTAGATACCTACTACAGGTCTGCTGATTAATCTCGATGACAACTTCTTAATAACTAAGTGTAACCTTGCCTTTACCGTAATAAACAAAAGGCTATTGGCATACATATCCACGCATCATTTTTGATTTTGGTAATAATTTGCATATATTATAATACTTACCAACTCTGCCAGGTGCTATCAAGGGATTACAATGGACGGACTGGTATACCTTATCATACTTAGTAGGATAAACTCTTTAAATTTAATCTGAGATTCTTATGTAATTGACTGGCATCATCCCATTAAGTAAGAACTGCGGGGATCAAATCGCTTCAATTAATTGATAAGATCTAAAAGGTACTCTATTATGGTGCTCCAGTGTTGATTGGTAGGGGTTAATGAAAATCTTTAGCGAGTTCGGCCGAAGTTTTCTTTCAATCACATGACTGCTGGAAGAAATTTCTTAAGAAAATAAACATTATCTTAGCAAATAGTATCCTAGATTTATTTTACATTCCAGTACGTACATAATTAATAAAATAAAGTATTGCTCTCACCCTTTTAGTGAGCCCTCGGGTCACGTGTCTCATCTGTTAGCTGAGGAGGCCTGTGTAGCCTGTATATCCGTGTAATGATATCATGATAATTGCAGATCGGACACGACTACGGTTATTTCACGATGGTGACGGACCTTCCGAAGTACATGACGGGTGTCCTCAAGTTCGATATCCATCGGACCGGCACGCTCGCTGCTCTGCCCTACGCCGTTATGTGGATCAGCTCTATTGTCTTTGGATGGATCTGTGATAAAACAGTTAAAAGAAACTGGCTTACCGTAACGAACGCTAGGAAGACTTTCACAACTATTGGTAAGAAAATGTTACTATAATATAGACTTATCAACGCTTGCCTTATTTTGTAACTATGCCAAATATGTAACTATGTACCCAAATGTTCCAAATATGTATCTACAAATTTGTAACTAAAATACATTTTCATTTTATCTATTCGGTAAAATATCGATACTAAATTGAATAAAAATATACAATAAGAGATATAAAAAATCGGCGAACTTATCGCCTTCAGCGAGTCTTTCAGATAAAAATGTGGTAGAGAGTGTTATGATATAAGAATTTTTAGGAGCGGTGCACATAAATATATGACAAAATTATATAATGAAATCTTACATTATATACCTTAAGAGCGCCTGAGACGTAGGGTAGAGAGACAGATATAAGAAGGTAAGAGAAAGGTAACAGTAGAAAAGAATTACAAACACAAGTAATTAGGTATTAGGTATGCACGATTCTTTATTTTGTTTCCTTTTAACAAAGTGAGTGGCAATTAATATTTAATACGCAAACAACTATAAAAAATTGCGTGCAGGACTCGGACTTATGTCGACAAGACGGGACATCGTCATTCAAACCCCTGGTCTATCGCTGTTACTAAGTGTTTAACGTCTTGTTCTGAGTACCTGAGTCAATGGGTTCTTTACGAATGATCATAACATGTTTACTTATCACGATGCTATAACTTGAATACGGTATACAGTAAGATTTAAAGTGCAGAGACCTATGATTATTCAATCAATATTGCACCAAAAAGTTTCAGTCTTACGATATGAAGAGGCAATAAAATGGAATGCAAAATATACCCACATAATCTAGTAGAGGCAGCACGTGGTTGCAGCATGGATTACGAGCTGTGTGCAAGCGACCAGAGAATACTAATGCACTAGTCCGGGAAAGCGTGTCATAATACCTAACCGGTGCACGGGTGTAATGTGTTCCGGCAGACTAATGTAAATGACATATAAAGGTCAATAAACCTCGACATTTAGCACTGCACTTACTAGATGAAAGTAGATTTCGTTCCTTGTTTTTACATTCTCAACTTCTTACGTGTATTCTGTTAGGACTTGCGAATAAAACTATTATTTCGAGTTATACATATAATTCTGTTTATGCAGCCAGCGCGTCTGACATTATTTTTCTAGCTACTAACAAAGGACATTATTTTAGAAACAATATATATTTTTTTAAACAATATTCTATTGTGTTGCCAACACAGCTAACTTATTAATTCAAATATTATATTGCCGTTAACATATTCGTTAGTTTTGTGTGATATACATTAAAACAATTATAATATTGAATGCATAGATTCAGTAAGTGATTAAAATAAAACGGGATGATTTAGGCTAAATAATTGATTGACTAACGAAGGAATACCTATTTGTTAATATTATTTTGTTACTTGTGTGAATTCGTGAACATACGAAATAAAATTTGTAAAAACTAAATTTATTAACAGCGTCAGCTATGCGATAACATAGCTATGAAAATCGTCTCGTATTAATTATCTATATATGTCGCAAATGACCAAAATCCGAATGACTTACAAGGTATAACATTATTGTACATATTATACGTAACCAAGGAACTATACCGAGCATTTAATTTCACAAAACCAACACAAACCTTAAGCAATAACATGCAATAATTTTATCGTTTTTTCAATAGCTTCAGTCGGCCCCGGCATCTGCATGATCCTGGCATCGTATTCCGGGTGCAACACGGAAACTGTCGTGATCCTCTTCACAGCGTCCATGGGGTTGATGGGTGCGTTCTACCCAGGGATGAAGGTCAACGCCCTGGACTTGAGCAACAACTACGCTGGCACCATCATGGCTATCGTGAACGGCATTGGGGCCATAACCGGCATCATTGCACCATACTTGGTGGGGCTACTCACTCCTGATGTAAGTCACTCTTGTCGCTAAAATTTGGGTTGAGGTTTTGTTACGACGAATGAGGTTCAGGTCTTATAATACTTACTTGGTGATGGTGAACCTCATATTGATATTCAGGTCTGTGGAGCTTCCCGTAGAGAAAAATTATTGAATACTCATTCTCAGTTATGATACCCGTTATTGCCAATAATGTCACCTTTTCGAAGGAAATTCGTATTTAAATGAGCCTGGTGGCTATTGATAACACAATAGCAAATGTAATGTCATCATGCTCAATGGATTAGATGAGGGATGTGCGTCAAGGGAAACTGCAGAAGAATCAATCAGTAAGTAAGCGTCAACACCCTCACACACATAATGCGGGGAGCTTCTGCTGGCATAAATATACAGAACCAACCAAGAATCGAGAAACAATACTATTATCTATAGTAATGTTATAAAGAGAGCGGGAATTTTGTCAGTATGTTTATATGTGGAAGTAAACCATGTCATCTATATAAAACATTCTTTTACCTTTTAAAGGTACATTACTCCGGATGGACTTAGCCATATATATTTATTTACATAATTATTTAACCCGAACAAAATCGAGGCTGGCCGTTAGTATATTATCTATACCAATAAATAAAATTGGAGTGTCTGTTTGTAATATTAAAATAACCGCTTTTTACTACATGCAACTAATGTAGTAACTAATGTAGTAAGTAACTAATGTAATCCGTCCATAAATAAAAAAGTTACAAATTAATACATTTATTTCTAATTAACATAAAGAGAAAACCAGTCATAGAATAAAGCAGGTGCTTTTTCGAAGCTCAAGGTAGTTTTTCTGAAGCGAAGCGACGGCACTTGGTAGTTTATATAAAAAGATATGTCTATTCTAGCCGAAGTACAATTGAACCTGAGATCTTTAGCATGAAATATAGCCACTGCCGGTCGCTATAAGTCGCCTCAATTCCTATTTTCGTTTCCAGAGCACCCTCGTGCAGTGGCGGTTGGTCTTCTGGATTACTCTGGCGGTCTTCATCGTCACCAATCTTGTATTCGTAGCGTGGGCATCCGGAGACGAGCAGTGGTGGAACAGTGCCGCCCAGGACCCGAAAAAGCAGGAGGTCGAGGCTGCGGTCACTCATTCGGTCAATTCAGGAAACATTGAAGTGAAACTGTAGCAGCGTAATATTGTGTACCTATGTAAAAATAATGCTCATAAAAAGCTTAATACTAGACGATTTCAAGGCGCAGGAAGAGATTTGGAAGTCGATTGCGGTTTAACTTGAATCGATTTTTAAATCAAAATGGCGGCGGCATGATATGTTATAGCTATTTAATGGAAAAATAGATTTAAAACAAAATTATTAAGATATTTTGCCTCGAGCATTTATTTTCATGACTTGTCGAATTTCCTGGTCTTTGAAATCGACAATAAAATCAATGATTCATGTGATTAATACTATATGAATCCTTCAATAATGCATTTGATTGAATCCTGGAGATATAAATCAAAGATTCATTTGCCTTATAGTGGTATGAATCGTACTGATACTAATCCTGTAGAAACCGATAGAAAATTGAAGGCAGTCGTGGTACAAAACAAAAGTATTGATTCAATTGGCGATTCTGTGAATCTATAGCCAGTGCAATGTGATAATTATAGCGTAATTTAATTTTATAACAACATAGATTATATGAATAAAAGACAATCTAAACATTAAGGTTTAGGTATCGATGAAGAAAAAATCTTATTTAATAGGACACTAAAAGTTTCAACGTAATTTACAAGCGATGAAAGTTACTCTTACATTAAAATTAGTTTTAATATGTATGAGTGAACTGGCCCAACACAAATTAGTTAAAATTGAATTCGTAAACTTTTCTTATTTGGCGTTATATATTGTACTGTACAGATTAAAATGTATTTTGAAAAACTTATTTAATATGACTAAATATCGTATAAGTACATCCAACAAATGAATAGAAAATGTAAAGTATTGATTAATTCTAAGTTGATAATCTGATAATAATAATTATTAAGTTTACATAGGTTTAATAATGAAGCAAGGTTTGTGTTCTGGCTTTTTGCTGGGGATGGTATGTTTGGATTGAATTGAAATCATGAATACATCAAAAAAAGTAGTTTGAAGAATGGTTTTTGCCAAGGTGCCGTTTGTGAATTATTTATTTTAATATTCTTTTAAGTAAAATGACGAAATTCTGCATGGTCAGAAGTGCGATACATTCTTTTTGATTATTAAAATCACATCAAGTCGTAAAAGCTTGTCGTGAGAGTGTCTTCTATGTACTTTATACAGGAAGATATAAATCAATTTGCGTGCACGCGCATAAAATGCATCCTTAGTTTGAAAAATTGTTTGGCGTTACACAAGAGCGATTACAAAATCATCACTTTGTTCACATTTACAACCTAAACACAAGTAACTAAAACAAACTAAAGATGGCTGTGAACATTAAGTATCTTATACCGCATAACGTCATTTCTGAGTGCACCAGTGCCATTTGTGGGATCTGTATGTGTAATTGTATTGTGTTATTTTGTAAGATAATTTATATTGAGTTCGAATTACAACGTGCCAAGGTGGGCCAGTGTTAGTGGACATTAAGTTGGGGTCAGAAAGAAACGATAAGTGAGTTTTTTGATTCACCGTTAACGAGAATATAAAATCGGACGTAAGATCGGGTCGTATTTACACATGTTGATTTTGGGTCGTGATTATAAGAAAATTATTGGCAAAACATAGTCATAATAACATACATACAGTTGATTTCATGATCGATCGCACGAACTGAACCTGACGATTCCATCCAATTTCGTACTTTAATAATCGAATAAAAGATTGCAATCGTTCTTGCATTGATTTTTTATTCCAGAAATATCGTTGAATTCTTCTTAATCTAGGAGCCCGAATTTTATTTAGGATTGAAATCCAGTGGTGGAGGCCGCACCCGCGATTTTTATGTAGAGGAAAGCTGCTTTGAACGATCTAACGTTTCGATTTGAGAGGTATTAATTAATTGAGGCGTTCTATTTCGGTTTCAAGTAAAAAAAAAATACATGACCAACTCTAACCACTTTAAAAGTTGCTTAAAGATTTGACGACCCCGTACCTCGGTTGGTAGTGGCTCTGCCTGTGACCGATTGGTCCCAGGTACGAATCCCGGCCGAGCCAGATATTTATGTAACAGATAAATGTTTATTCTCGAATCATGCGTATTTGTGATGTCATACTTATGAATGTCCATTCCACGCGCGACATAGAGAATCCTAGCGCGGGTGTATGATCGTTTTTTAAAGATGTCCCGTGATGTTAAATTATTCAATAGAGTGCAGACTTATTTATTACTTTCATAAATAGAACTTAAAACAACGAAAAAAACGATATTTGACATCTTCGTAAACTTAACGTAAAGCTCCTTCGTGCAGGTATCACGCCACGAACTTAATATAATAATATTTATAACTCAAAAAATCAGGTTCTTACTGTACTGTGTATGGTATTTATGTCTGTCTATATCAGTGATTCTCAACCACTGTGCCGCGGCACTTTTGTGTGCCGCCAAATTTAAAAGTGTGCCGCCAAATTTTGCAAATATATAATAATGTTAATATTATTAAATTATATCATTTAAAAAGAAAAATATTTTTAACATGAATATATATTTAAATCCACAAAAAAATAAATTATTTTATTATTTGCTTTGCAACGCGTTTTTTCTTAGTGCCAAATTATGATGAAGCGGCGTGCATAGCAATAGGAATATGTCTCAAGTCGGCGCACACTTGACACTTCTGCGTACAAAACGTGTTGTTTTAGTAATAGCATTGTCATTTTCACGATCACATATAAATGAAATTATCAAAAAACATCAAGCTGAAATTTCGCATTAAAAATATTTTTATTATTAGCTTGTAATTAATCCCTTAATAAACGTTTAGTTATTATTGTAGTATATATTAGTTTATTTCGTATATTTAAAATTTTTGTCATAAACTATTTATGCAGTGTGTTCTTTGTGTGCCGCCAAATTTTGAAATCGTTAAATATGTGCCGCAACAAAAAAAAGGTTGAGAATCACTGGTCTATATATGTGATATCTGTTGCATGCAATGCCTTCGCACACCACATGCCTGCATGTGTGCAACGTGCTGGGTTTTGCCAATTGTATATAACATGTGATTGGTTTTACCTAATAGCCTTTAGTGAAAAAAGAGCACTGCCTTATTTCTTTATGTCCCAATAGTGGTCAAGGGATCTAATGCTATTAAGCTCGTCCAAGGAGAATCGCTGGACTATTTACGATAGTTCCTGCTTGCTTTTCAAATCTAATCTGATTGGTTTTATCATGTGATTGATATGTTAAGTTAACTGTGATCAATTGAGTGAGTTTGAACTATTGATCGCTAGAAACGAAAATGTCAATAGGAACGGAGGCCTCTTTAAGCGACCAGTCGGATTGTTATGTAAAAGTCGTCAAATTTCCTTGGAGGCTTTTGGGCGCGATGTAAACCCAAAGTAGAGCAACAAGGTGCAATGCTCTTGGTTTCTAGTTATGAGAATAGGATCTTGCCCTGCAATAATTTAACTATATATAACGATATTAAAAATCTTTAATCGAAATCCCCTTCATCTATTTCCAGAGTAGACAATTTATTAAATAATAAATAATTAAAAGGTTCAAAATTCATAGTCATTATCTTTATATCCATACCATACCACCATAGAAATGCATTGTGTACGTTTAGTTGTGAATATACGAACGTGTTATCTGAGATATTAGTTAAGGTATATTACATATAATATTATCTGTATTTTTTGTTAATAAAAAATTCTAATAAAATGTTTTATTATTTAAAGCTCCGAAAAAGGAATAAAAACACAAGATCGAAATGTTTACTAAGTATAATAAGCCAGCACAATATTAGAAATAAAAAATTTACACACAATTCAATATATAGCTTATACATTTAAATGTTTAAATAAACACTAATTTAATGTCGATTTTTCCATGCTAAGTTATTTAGTACTTAAATGACTTAAGATTAGCACATAATAAATGCACTGAATTACTTTAAAATTGCAATAAAGTCTCCTTTTTTATGGATTTAATTTACAATGTTAGTTTAATGTGGCAAGTTGATAAGGATTGGATTGGAATACCAATCAACTTCTTCTCTGTTACTTTAGATCCAAAAAACCAATCAACTTCTTCTCTGTTACGTTAGATTAATAAATGAACAGTATTAGCATTTATATTATTAAATGAAACAGGATTTCAGTCAATTATTATTTACTTTTATCAAAATCATATCAGTGCATTGCATTGCAGTGCAACATACATGTCTCGATATATTATGTGATGTCTAATTGTGGGTGTCCACGGCACCCGCATCACAGGGAATCCTGGTGGTGGGAGGAGTTTGTGTGTTATTATTTATTTATTTAAATTAGTCTGACAATACAGACCTATTATTAGCATAGATGTTATTATCAGGCTGTATGAGACTCTTAAAAATATTGGCAATCCTCAAGTATTCATACAACAACATAATACATCAATTAAATCATATTATAAATAATAAATTATTTCATTAATTAATAAGGAGGGAGCCTCTCCATTCCACACACTTAACGGACACTGCCATGTATCGTGAATTTCATTTATTTTGTGAGATTGTTGATTGGGTCAATGTCCAAAAGTATCGTTTATATCTGAGATCTATAGAAATGTGAAGCGCCCAAAACTGTTTCACTTAATCCTAGAAACGTATATGGTTAAGTTTTTACTTAACATGACGTCAATGGTGCAAATGTATGGTCTTAAATTTTAGTGTGGCAACACACACGTAGCACATAATGTTGAGCCGGTGAATAGCTAGAGCCAGTTGCACCAGTCGTAAGCGCCATCGCGTACAGTTCTCAATGAATAGACAATCAATAGACAACCTTCATTAAATAAATATATATAAATGTATCAGTGACGCT
>PDGT01000021.1:3694166-3751086 GCA_003671415.1 Megathymus violae
ATATATAATAAATTTAATATTAAACTAGAATTTCAGGTATATCCAAATAGTTCTGGAATATTTCAAAGTGTCCTGGGCGCAGTTTGTAAGAACGCTTCAATGAAGGTATCATAATATGACGTTTCAGAGCTTGAAATTTCCCGAATGGCGTGTCCCGTGAGTATTTTGTGTGAATTTAATTAGAAGCTTCCTCCTTCGAAATTTCAAAACAATTCCATCACCGATTCTGGCGAGTTGTCCTTCATGTCGGTTCTCTGGTTGAGGATCTGGCGCACCTCCTCTGGCTGGAGGTATAAGCCCCGTTGCTGTTGCGCTTCCTCTACAGTGGAGTGCATTTGCTGGCCGAGCAGAGTTCGGAGTTTACGAGCATCTCCATAGTCCATGTTCAGTAAATTACAGCCTTCGTTTAGCCTGAAATGTAATTTTCACATGTTGAATTTCAACTGACAAATAAATCTGCCATCAGAATTGCATGTAATTTTAATTATTACTGTTAAAATATTATTAAAAATAAAATTATTCATAAGCTTCATATTCATATAAGCTCTTCCAAATACTGAATATTAAATAAGTGATCAATAACAATCACAAGTATTGACTTGTATTTGTTATTTCTTTGGAATAATATAGAGGGCAGCACTGGTAGATACTGGTAGACACTAATTTCGCTAGATATAGTTATCCGTAAACAATTAAAAATTTTAGATTTATGAAACTTAAGACTAATAAAGTGTCATGATGCTTTCCTAAAATGTATTAATTAAGAAATGTTTGCAAAATTTAATTGAGTTTGATTTATTCGATCGCTTTCGCCTTATCACAGCAACATCGACAATATTCTTCAATAAATTAATTTGACAGTAAATACGCGATCTATATTTCATTGTCGTTATTATTGTCTTTTAAATGAAACAAACTTATTTTAACTGATAATGTTTAGCCAATATTATACACAATTAAGTAATTCACTTCACTTATTTCTTTAACGCAACCAACTATATATATATACTTAAAAAATGTACAAAATATGTGTTAATGTAACTTAGCTTTATTTATAATGAGTTAGGGAAGTCATGCACTGACCGAGGCATAAGACAATACTCGACGAGTTCTGCGTTGACGGGCGGCACGAAGGCCGGCATCAAACAACGCTTGGTGTCGTGCGTCAACTGCAAGGCACCGCCCGTGTTGAACCAACTCGACAGACACACCTCCTGCGTTATAAATGTTACCTGTAGCCGACTTAGAGCCACCACATAATGTCTATCCGAGAACATTCTGTTGCATTCTGTTCTGTTTTAAAATGAGGTTGCAAAGTTGATACGTGATTGACTTATTGGAACTTTCAAGTGACGTGTTTTTACACAGCTTGTAGGTAAATAATATGATTTTATAGATGAATATATAAATGATAAGGAGGCCTAGAAATAACCTTGCCACATAGATTCAGCGCAGGTTAACATTTACTTTTAATAATCGTATATTGATTTAAAAGATATCTTAAGAAGTTTGTATCGCCCTTTCTTTTCCTCAAATTTAAAACACCTTATCGAAACGGTAGTAGAAGCAAAAATTAAGTGTATAAGTGTATTTACAAAATAGCTAAATGATATTAAATTTGACGTAAACAGCTAAGGAATGATGATTTATAAATAAATCTCTTGCATGTAAGAGGTAGGTGTGATGGAAGGTAGCTTGGAATTATGTCAGCGGGCGTAACAAATGTGTTTGTTATATGTGAGAGGAAAGGCGTTGACACTATTATGATGCTGGTAGTGTCTGGGAGACTAGCGGGCAATGACACCTTCGGCTCAAGCAGATGCTCACTGCACAACATTTGTTTCTTTCGGTTAGCATATGTCGGATTCCTGCGCTGCAATGTCACTCGTTAGGCTAGCATCGTAGACTATGGCCTTAAGCCCTCTCATTTTGAGACCGAGCGCAACAGGGGGACAGTGATAAATGTCACGGTACTATGTTCTGACATTTTCTTTACGAAGAGAGAAGTTGGAATGGACTATTGTGATTACCGACTTAAATAATACCTCCAATCATTACACGGTGAGAGGTCTCAAACTTGGAAGTTATCAGAGTAGGCTCTCATGGATATTTATCCATTTTTACGATCTTGGATAGCCCAATGTTGCCTCAGGTGCCCCTTGACACCTCGTCTGTGGGAACTTTATGAACAACTAATGGTTCATACGAGATCTCAATTGATTGCCTTTCGATACCAAAAAAAAAAAAACAAAACAAAAACACTGTCAATTAATTACTTACCTCAAATAAGTAATTGTCGATTTCACGCGCAAGATGCATCCGCAATGTTTCGGCAAGTCGCGGCGCCAACGCCTGTGTGCATGCAGCCTTACGTGCGCATAATGCGGCTAGCGGACCGCAGAGGGGCGCCGAGACTGTTAAGGCCTTCTGTTCCACTGTCGGCATCGCATGCCACCTGAAATAATAAACTGGACTTGAATTTTGTTCGTTATATTAATAAATATGGTCTTTCAAAGCGTTCGAATAAGTTAATTGTTGTTCAAGTATCGAAATATATCAGTAATTATATCTTAAAGTTTTTATATTCCCAATTGTATACATACAATGCTGAAATACCTAGTTTCAAGGATACTGAGATGATGATTAAAAATATATAATGTCCTGAGTACCTAGTGTCATATTAATAATATGTATATTTTGCAACCGTATAACATTAATATCACTTTGTCATGATACATTAGCCCTTCACATTTTCCCCATTAATACTTGTACTTTTAGGTAAGTCAATTTAAAAATTGTCTGTGACGGAATTTCAAATAGTGATCATGGTTCAGTTTATATCGAGTATAAATAATACTTATATAAATGTTTATTAGTGTCAGCGCCCTTCGCACAGCCACCGCGGCACTCACTTCTGTTTCTTATAGTCGCGTGTGGTGGCCTTGAATTCGAACAGGATGTGTTCCACCAACGCCGCGAGCCCCGCGTCTCGCAGAGTGGCCAGCAACGCCGGCGCCTCGCCGAACGCTCCGCCCTCCTCCACGCTCACGTCCGCGCCCGCCAGGTACGACTGTGTGTCGCCGTACTGCACAGGTATAAACGGAATAAATTCAAAAATGGAATAGTTACAAATTTCACGATCTCAACTGATCTAATTTATTTTATTTACTTTTATGTCAAAAATATAATTTGGACACAACAAACTTTTTTTTCGTAGTCTTCTTTTCATAATAACAGTACTTTATAAATACAGATAATGACACTTTAGGTTATGAAAGTAAGCTAATTATCATGTATTAGCAGTAAAAAACCTTAAGTTATCGTAAGTTATTATTAATAATTATAATTGAATATCTTTAAAATTTAAATTGAAATGTATTGTGAATCTTTGTGTTGCTTCGCGATTCCATATAAAGCACAAAATAATAGTTAAAATTTTATTTCAAATAATACTTTTTTTGGAGGACGATAATAAAAAACTTACCTAATTACGAAATTATGTAAATAATATTTAACAGCTTTCTGACAAACTAAACGTATGTACATTACAAAGTGGTATCTACAATACAAAGTGTGTGCCTTACTTCAGCTTCCGTTTTATCAATAATGGTAGTTTGCCTGGACAGATCGCTGATGGCTAACTTCTGCGCGCGAACCTCAACATCTTTCAGATACATGGTCTCATCGATTTCCTCTGAAATTACAGAATGATTACACAGTTGAAGATTTTCTACCGTTTAGGATTAAACATTTCAATCATACATACTGAGCGATAAACCTTTTTATTCGCACCCCGACCCAATGCACAAACAAAAATCAATCGTATATCAATGTAGGTTTGGAATCTCGCATTTTATTATTTAGTTTATCTGTGCCTAAACAATGACATTGACATTCATTAAATTGTCACAATCAATTCTTATTTCAAGTCGTAATTTTCGGATACATTTATAACTTCTACAAAAATAATAATAATAATCATTAGCGGGTAGAAATCGCACTGAGCTCATGGTTTGTCGCCTGATATTTTAATTGCGGTTAACAAAGTTTAAGTAAAATAAATATATCAGACGTTATTCATTGATTAGGTTTATACACCAAATAAATAACTAACAATAATATGTGACCTTGCGTTTTTTGTTGAGCTGTAATAAATCGTAAGTTTATAACTTTAATTCTGTACCACCAAACGCTTGTGTCGTATAATTGAAAATCTATTTTGTGTGTTACCCAATTTTTAAGTTTGGTGTATAGGACTGGACCAGGTTGATTTTTACACATTTTGAATATTTTTTGTTAAAGTTAGTTTAGATCACTTACGTTCTTTAGCGTTCTTCCTGGGATCCTCATCGAGTTCCTCGTCAGCGACACTCGAACGCTCCGAGGGGTCGCGGTGTTGTTGTCTTGTGAAGTTGTGGAATTGCGTGCGGTAGTAGTGCAGTTGGAGGTATTGCTGTGGGTGCAACGTAACACTCGTGAGACAGGCGAGATTTAGGGAAGGCCTTCGTCGAGTTCAGATTAATGAACGTAACTCGAAAATTCTTATACCACCAATATGGCTAACGATCGTTTTATATCGATAAAAATCAGGACCAATAGCTAAATGTGTTCCACTACGAGACACTGAAGCGCTAAAGAGATTTTACCACCAAGCGGTCACCTATTAACTAATGACCATGCCAAAGGTTGATCGAGGTCCAACACCATCGGGCTGTAAACGCTTCAACAACAATTCCAAAGAACTTCGAGACATCGTGATCATGATTCAGGTAAATAAACAAACACAAACACAATCGGGGTTTGAAAATTAAATAAACATGATTTTTATTCATTAAACGTTATTTAAATTATCTTTCAAATGGTAAAATATTTTTTCAAATAGGTGTCGTGGTTCCGGACATTACTTTCCGCATATACACAAACTCACGAAATTCGCACTCTGTCTTATAATATAAGGATATAGATACAAGCGACCCGTTCCAATATCGTTCGGGTTCAAAAATTAGTTATTATACATATATACTAAATATATAGCCTATGTTCATCCGTAATAATGTACCTTTCAAATGGTAAAATAATTTTTCGTATAGACGCCGTTGCTCCTGAGATTAATTACCTTACGCATAAATAAATCTCTACACAAAGTCACAAAATTTGCATTCTCGTTCTATTATTAATATAGATACTACTGAAGTAGTGTCCAAAAAACAGAATTTCAGGGGAAAACAAAAGGTATCCAAGGCTCTGATTAATAAATGTTACAAACTAAAAAACAATACGAGGTGACAGACTGCAATCGTAATTGCTGATAATGTTTTGTAAATGCAAATAATAACAAATTATTGCATATTGTTAAAAAAATTATATATACGTGATGAAAATAACATTATGTCAGAAATGTGGAATTATGTCTATAATTTTACACACATACACACACATGCACACACACTCAGATATAAATATAATAACTACTCTCAATTGATAATTTCAAATAGTTTCTGATAACATAAAATATAGTATTTATGATAATAATTACAATATTCACTTGTTTCATTATTACATATTAGTAATTATTACTTATTTACAGTCAAACAGTCATGTTAACTTATAAATACATATTTTTAATTATTTCAGTTTTCATTCTTTAGTATATTTTTTACTCAAATTATAATATTTAAATTGAGAAAATTTGATTTTATTTTATCATATTTTTTCGTATCTCATATAAAATACGTCGTAATATTTTCGTCATTCTCCAGTTGACATATCGGCAATGTAAAAGATTTTATATTGTAATAATAATAATGTTACGTGTCAGGATCCGTAGGCTCGTAAAAATGCCACAATAGTTCCACAGAGACTTTATTTTATTACACACGCACTTCACAATCACAGTTACACTCGGAGATCGCAGGTATTCGCTTCGTAGGGAGATAACTCTTCGCTTCGTATTCGAAAACCGAATGCCCTGTGGCACACGACACGACACGACGGGCTTCCTACGCGACAGCGACCGCCCTCTGAACGAGGGGGCGCGGCTAATGCGTGGGGAATACGGGACTCGAGGAATTCCTCCATGCCCGGGCATTTACTCTAGGGGAACCAGAACAGTCCCCTGGTGTTGATAACCCCCGCTGTGGATCGGGGGTGCCCTTTGGGCGATCCTGCCCGCTATTTATACCGATTTTTCCAGGCCAGATTTTTCCACGCCCTTCGTAAATTCCCGGAAATAATTCCCGGAAATCGACACAACAATAGCGGGTCAGGTAAACACCCTCATTTCGGTCCTCATGTACGCCAATCTCGCCCCTTTCGCCTAAGGCATACGGGCCAGATTGGCCTGAAGTGACCCAGGTAGTTTTTTTTTCTACCTGGGTTTCTCTTTTATTGCCTCCATTGTTTTTTCACCGTAACGGTCGGCCACCCTTCTAGAAACTTCGTAAGCCTGCCGACTTCGAGAAGTTTCGTAACAATAATATTAAAGAACCTCAGTAAGTTAATCTTTAGTTATTCGCAAAAAAATACTGTAACACTACTGCTATTATTAAAATACGCAGCAAGCGCATGACGTCATTTGGGCCTTTTCTTCACAACTACCCTGCTGCTTCGCTCACACAAAACAGCTTCTAAATGTAAATCTATCTAATAATCTTTTACCGTTTGAAATATATATATATATATACATATATTTCTTATATTCACTTTATACAATTATATATCGTATCATTTATTTTACGATGAAACCTAGTTTTGCAGCATACTGTGTCGCGAGTTAATTAGTCAATTCACTTACCAAAGAGTGAGCCCACAGCAGCAGCACGGTACGCACGTGGTGAGCCGTATTGACGATCGCTACGAGCAAATTGGGCGCCGCCACCAGGAACGTCTCCGGGCGGATGGAGTCGATCGCGACGCTCTGCAGCTGCGTCAGGCGTATACGCCACTCGTCTATAAGCTCCAGTTGCAGCTCGAGGAATTGTAACCTTCAACAGGGAAAAAGTTTAATAAAGTCCCCCGATAAACATTTATATTTTGTAAATATTTACACACGTGTTTGCCTACTTATAGCATACGATTTTTTTTCAACATGATTAGTAAATAACACTTTGGGGTTCAAGGAACTCTAACATCATTAGGGGCCTCACCACGGAAGTTTTGAAGGATGTAATAAACTATCTATATAAATATGATTGCTGGTTAAAAGGTATTACTGTAAAAAAATATTCAGAAACACCTTTTACCTATGAAACTGATAAGTAAGAATTCCATATTAAAGCAAAACGGAAAGATAATCAATACACTACACCAAGATTAGATACGTTATCGGAACTTGTCGTAACATGTTTACAGTTTCCATACAGTTGAATTTGTAAAAATACAAATCACAGGATCTATATACAGCAATGTATGTTTGCAATGTGCATACGTCAGGCTGTATACCCGAATGTGGCAAACCCACCGATGGCCAGGCTGGGGCAGTGTGAAGTACCGGTCTTCCATCGTCTTCAACAGCGAGATGAACCAGTCGGCGCCCCGAGGGACCCACACAACGGAGCCGACGGCCGCACCCACCCCCGTCGCCACCGCCTCTATCCATTGATCGTTCTCCAGTATTTCGTCCATTTTTGATAGAGCATCTTTGGAAATGTACTTTAAATAAGAAAATCTCATGTATGTTTTATGTGCTAGAACATAATATTATAATATCTAACGATTATCATTTGTAAGTTATGCAAGCAAGATAGATTATATAAATTATTAAAGCAAATACGTTATTCGACGTCGTGTCAATTTGTTGCTTTATGTAAAATAATATCGAGATCCGAATACACAATATTGTTCAAAATGTTTTAACTTGGACGACTCTATAGTCAATTTTGGTAGTGAGCTCTGCCTGTAGTGCAAAACATTTCAGGTTGACAAATAAATATCTGCTCTTGGATCTTGGTTGCTTGTAATGGCACGTCATATTTGTGAATATCTTTGAATCTCTATCGTAACGGGCTTGAGTGCATTTCTTTGAAAAAAAAAATCTTTACTGCTTCTTATATATAAATATATCATATTTACCGTATATAGATTATCAATGTTTTCCCTGATATAGCGGCTAATTACATATCGTCCAGCTCGAGGTAACCCGAGAATACCGTCGGAAAGGAACTTACATTTCTTCTCCACGGCCAACCACCGCACGAATGTCTCAGCCTTTGTGAGCACGGACAGGACATTGTTTATCGGGTAACGAGTGATCGACGTTAGTTCTCTATGGAAGCCGAGGGTCTCGTCCACTGCGTGCGCGAAAGCCGCGTCTACGTCTACAATCTCGCCCTTCGGTCCGTGGCCCTGATACAGCGCTAGGACTGTGTGCAGTCGCTCCGCGGCTAGAGACACGAGACCGCTGTTGAATTCCACCTGTAATGACGTCATTAATAAGTTTATCTCTATTTGTTCCAGGAGGTAACGTTAGCTTCGGTTTAAAGGTTTCAATATTATAAAGTAGAAAACGTGATTTTAACTATTTATCTGCATAAAATTACTAACAATATTAATTATTAGAAACGATTACGATGAAGAGATCTGATTGTAAGTAAAACAAAATTTTCATAATGTACATGGTTTTACGGAAAGGAAAATTTTTTTGAGCTGAACTAAGCACTTTAGATCACTGACGGCATGATACCCACTTTAGTAGTTTCCACATGAGAAGCTATTCTAAACAGACAAACCTTTAATATTTCTAGGGTTGAAACGTGCATAGGAGATACTCCCCAAACAGTTTTTTAAAACTACATTTAACAATGAGCTCAGTCTCATTACATTTTCCGAGTAGTAATAAATGAACACAAAAAAACTATTTCAGAAATTTTTTACGGATTTTTTTTACTTGTCAATGTTCTTGTAAATAGGTACTTACTACAGCGTGAATATGCTTCATATGAAGCTTATCGGCCACGGGCTGGACATAGGAATGTACAAATTTTTGATGATCTTTTATCCAAGTTAAGGTTTGTGTGAGGAACCATTCGGGTCGATCAATGCGCGCTGTTTGCCGCGGGCCCGTGAAGTGGAACATGAACCGTTTTTTTAAAGGCTTCAACAATATTTTTATCGGTAGACATGGCTCAACCACTGCAAACAAAATAAAATCAGTACATTAATAATGTGCAATAAAATTTTTGTGAAGAAATTTTTTAGGTAATCTCCGCATAAGATATGCATATGAAATAAAAGCACATAATTATATTCAGCATATTTTCATCAAAGTCTAGTATGTAAAATTAAACCAGCCAGCACAAAGTAACCTATTATAGTATCTAAAGCAATACGATAAATTTTATTAATTTGATAAACCAAATTGGTTTATTGTTCCCATAATACAAAATGTAAAACATATATGGTATCAATGCAAGGGCAAATTGTATTTCCCAACATGTACATCATAACATATGGGACCACAATTTCAAGAAATATGACTTGTAATCAACAGATTGTTAAATTATTTCTCGGTAAATAAATTGTTTCTAAATAATGATGCAATGATAACTCAAAATGTAATGTCTGCAATCAAAAATAAAATTTCAACAGTACCATTAAAGAACAAATACTTTATTTATTTATACCATACATAGAAATATATAAAAAAATTATATTACCTTGATTGCATTCTTCATAAATATTAATATCTTGTATAACCGCATCTGGTTCGCGAATCATAAACAAATACTTAGTGAGGTTACTGAACTTCAAAAGTACCTCACTAGATATTGGAGACTTTTCTTCTGAAGAAAATGGCCACTTTATCAATTTCAGCACATCTTCATAATTCCTAAAATGTATTTGTTGTTATATTGTTTGTGCTTACGTAATGAAATATATAGTAATTAATAACATTTATTTGCTTTTTATAAGTTTTATGAACAATTCAAGTATATTAAAAATATTAACAATATACTCATAAGTACAAGTGTCTGCAACTTCAAAATAATAGTGACTGATACACTAGAGATTATTTTGCCATATACTTACATAATATTTTGTTTAATAATTTAAATTCAGTGAAATGAAATATATTAATTGAATCATTGTAGAATAAGACACCAGGAATTCAGTAGTATTATAACTTGAAATATTGATGAATTTTTAAGTAACAAAATATTATATACAAAATTGATTAAATGATATTGTCTTTAAACAAAAAAAATTTACATACTTAGTCAAATTATCTCGGAGCACATTATGCCAGTAGTGTGTATACTCTTTGACATAGGTGGATCGATGTGGGTTACTGTAACTTTCACACATTTCCATTAATTGATTATACAATGTAACCATGTGCTCATCATCTTTGCACTGTTTCAACTGATTGCTGAAAAAATAAAATGTAAGTATTAATAAAGCAATACAGTTT
The DNA here is from genome assembly GCA_003671415.1 of Megathymus violae. NCBI lineage: Eukaryota > Metazoa > Arthropoda > Insecta > Lepidoptera > Hesperiidae > Megathymus > Megathymus violae. The sequence goes on from PDGT01000021.1 coordinate 3,704,575, forward strand.
GTTACGTGTAGTTAACTTGTGACATGGAGTAGGATGGGTGGCATCTAGGACTACATTTTTTTGAGCATTACCATGCTTAATAATTATTTAATACTTTATTGTATATATCAAAAAATTAATGGGGACACCAGCAGACCATAATTATGCTTTTATGTATTCTCTATTAGTCAAACCTGGATGCTTCTGAAAAGATGGGGTAGGTGCATACTGCTGCATTTGTTAAGTTTCAATAAATTGGATTATGAATCAAATGATTATTTTGTTCACAACATTCTGTACGTATGTAATTTAGAGTGAATTTAAATTAAATAACTTTTATAATACAAAGGCAAATATTATAAAAATTAAAACCTAGCATTGTGAAACAGTCCTTCTGAGGACTTAAAGAAATGTGTTATGACTTCATTTGTCTTCTAGCATCGAAAACATTGAAATTAAAATGAAATTGTTCTATAGCACAATAAATTATGTTTCTACTATTGTTATTGTTTCTATACTGAGGGAACGAAATTAAAGAAATTGGTAAGTTATTATGTAAAAAAAAACTATTCATACCTTATTTCTTCTATTTTCGCGTACGATTTAAAGTAAGTCAGAATTTCTTGGAGTTTTCGGATAGCTGTAAACCTTTTATCTAGTTCGTTCAGCACAGGTTCATTTTTCATTAAGAAATCGTTTGTTTTCTTTTTTAGAGTCTCACTTCTTTCTTTTAAGCTTTCTATATGCTTTGAATTTAATTCAGCTTTTTGTATAGCGGTTGATAGTTTAGTCGGCACTTCACTGTTAGCAGCATTTAACTAAGGAAGAATACAAATTATTTCACAAGTAACATTGGAATATTTAATAATAATTGTTAACAATACTTACAAAACCACGAAGCTGATCTCGCCTTAGGACCAATTCGTTTTCCAACTGGTAAACGTTTACCAGATTATCGACCTCTCCCCCAATTTTTGAATTAAGGTCTGAAACGATGTCTTTTTTAAGTTCCTCTGTTAGTGGAGTTTTAGCACTAAACATTTTCTCCTCCTCGTCCATTTTAGATTCTAATTTATAGTCTTTGAGTCAACCACATTACATTCTCTCACAATAATTAGTGTCTTCTTGATGTTGTTACTTGTAAAATGGTCTTGAGATAATTTGACGTGGTTTCAGTTTTTGACAATTAGTTGACAATTGACGCTGCCGTGAAGTGACATTGACAACGACGATTTAACAAAGTAGGTACCGTAAATAAGAAAAGATAAAGAAGGAGTTATATTATGCGAACGCTTGCTTCAAGAAAGTGAAACCGAATTAACATAATTTTGTGTGGAAATATGCAAAAGTTAATTTGTTGTTAATTTTTAGAGGTGATTTTCTTAATGTATAAGATGGTTAACTAATAAAAGGTATCTATATTGATCTCTTTACCTCATTAATCTACGATAATAATCATGATAATACCACAGAATCAGTGGTGTTGATCGCAGGAAAAACCTCGATTTGCGGGAAATTGAGGGCTAGCGCAGAAGAGCACGGGGAATGACATTAATCGGGGAATCCACACCAATTTTTTTCGGCAGGCTAAATCTATTTTATGTCGGGTAATACTTACAATAACATAATCACGTTCAGATTTCACAGACATAGCTCGACGCTACTAACATCATATTGAATGGAAACACCACTCAAATGCCTGCTCTCAACTGTAATTTAAACACGATTTAGTATTTTCTACACTAACACTAATTTGTTTGTCGATTTTTTTAATTGGTACGTTGAAATTTTTAATAAAATTATAGAAAAGTAGTTAAAATTGCAGCTATTGTTAAACAAGTAATATAAAAAAATAATTAAAAGAACAACAACAAAAAAATATTTTATTTCAGTTACTTATTATCAAATAATTACGTTTAAACTAATTTTGTATAAAACAGTTTTTTCATTCGAAAAATATCATATAAGCTCATTTGTGGGAAATGAATTAAAAGAAACGGCGAATTAGACTGACATGACATGTGGAATCAAGAAATTTTTATTGGCAGCATTGCACAGAATAAAATATAGTAATACGTTTAAATGGCGATTTTTTTTAAGATATTTAAATAAAAAGCGACTTGTTTCATTTCAAGAAAATGTAATTTAGTTACAATTTTAGAATGTGTCACTTTCCCGCCTAATATTATCACAATAATGATATTCAGAATATCCATTGAAGATGGATTGATAAATTATTAAATACATACGTCAACTCTCTGACCTTATTTTTTGTTTGAAATACGTATGTAAGTAGTGATAGGCTATTGAAAGTAAATTATTATAATAGACAAATTTCTGAACTATACATAAATAACATAATTTTTTCTACAAAGAGCCCAAACCAATTTATAAACAAGTAACCTGAGGAACATGAAGTTCTTTTACTGGAATTATTGTATTAGGTATATTCTACGGAAATAGTTTTATGAGGCTCGTGTATGAATCGGTAAGTGGTCGTTCTTAATAAGTACTACTAGTCACCTTTATGCTTGTAACTGCTTAACTAAGTAGGTAGGAAACTTACTTTGAAGATATTATTCTCTTTCTTTTAATTTTTGATATCGATTTTGATATTACATAGATAAGAAACAACTTTTCTTAGGTAACGATACGCGTCACATTTTGTGCGAGTGAAACCCGTTATTGAATATATTTTAATAACCTGATATTACTTTTTTGTTACTAAACAGGAAAAAGTCTTCGTGATTGTCATGAACAATTCTTGCTATCCTTTCTATATAAATTATTTTTTGTATATATATTGTATTATGAATTTCTATAGGTACATTATAAATAAATTAGTTTTTATCTTTAAACTTAAATAAGACACTCGACGCCTAAACGGTTGGACTGATTTTGATGAAATATTTCGTGTGTTTAAGTAGGTAGCAGGACAGCTTAAACTGATTGTAAAAATTGAAGTTTTGGTGTACCTGATGTAAAATCTTAAAGGATTATTAGGAAAATCGAAATGTCGTCATAATGAGTATTTTCTAGACGTATATAAAATTTGAAGATCTGGAGTACCTAATGTGGAAACCTACGGAATTAGCCAACTATTAGAGTTTGGCGATCACATGTCTTCCTGTCTGGATAACTTATGTCGAACCCTAAGACACTCGCCATCTATTAGAGATATCGAAATACCACCATAGCAAAACTTACCAACCAAAAATTGATGAAAAACAGTGAATCGATGGATCAAATAATACTGCACGATATGCCAGATGTCTTTCTCTTTTTTTATGTTAATAGCCGATAAATGAGCAGACGAGCCACCTGATGGTAAGTGGTCACCGTCGCCCATGGACATCAGCAAAACCAATGGTATCACTCTCTGGTAGCTCTCAAGCCCCCAGCCGGTACATGACGAGTTGTTTGGCGGCTGACTCAAGCAGGAGGGTGGTAGTTAGCCAGGCAGGCTTTACAGAAAGATAATAATACCAGTAATAATTATTAATTTACTACTTTTTAATTTACGCCAAGCCCTACCACCAAGCAGGCTGACTTCTGTTGCCTCTTACGACACCCTGTTTTGTCAGCATGGGATTGGGGGGAGTATTCTAGGCCGCCCCAATAAGTCTGAATGTTATTATTAAGTGTTAATGAAAGAGTTTATATAAAGCTCGGCGAGAGAACTCTTCGCTCTAGGAGCTATCTATTTTAGCACCTAGACTCGATCAGGTCAGATCAATTATTAACTTTTGCCTTCTCAAACGTGTTGGTGGTAAGAGTACTGAAAATGCGGCAATAAGCCGGAACGAAGTTAAGCGAGTAATTAAAACAACAAATTTTTGAATTCCTTAACGGGATCTGGTCTTCCTGCTAAATAAGTAATCTGTTTTAATCAATATTTCTCTCAGGTCTGCCATCAATTCACTCAGGAGATTTCGGTTTAGAGAAAAAAACTTACTTGTTACCTTGACTACTGCGTTACTTATCGGAATCTGTCATGACTATTAACCATCCTCTCTACAAGATCAATATATTGTGTGAATATGATTTTAATCGATCGTGTTTTTCATAACATACACAGTCACAAATAGACGCTCCAATATATGCATTGGATATGTGTATAAAGATATTCATGCATGTTGATAGCATTAAATAGCGTACGTCCAGGCTATTAACGATGGACTAATCTGATTGTAATCGGAGGCCTGCTAGCCTTATATTACAGAATAGCATGCCAGTCGAAGAATAATTTGATTCTGGCATGGTTGGATGACAAAGTTTGTTATGTCGAAATGTCAATTTGTAGTGGCTGTTCAGCACAGGGCTATAAAATAAATAGTGGAGGAATAACGCGTTTAAATTGCACCCCGATAAAATTTGACTATTTGACGAATTTGCAGCGAATTTAACCTCATACTGTGGCGATTTTACTCCACTTTGTCTAGGGAGTACTTAGGATTTCTACAGACGAGTGGAATTGGTAGCCCTCAGAGTAGGCATGTGAAGTGGCTCAGTTCCACACAGGAAAAGATGTGACCCGTAAATTTGGTCGTATTTCACTACGCTGTGCCGACCGGACCATAATTTCCTCTAGTAATTTGCACCTCGTAGTCCATTTGACAAGGACTCTGCTTGTCGAGCAAGATATTTCGGGTCAATAGCCGGCCTGGGCTAATATTTATATGGCACTTAAGTGTGTGTTCTCGGGTTTTTGTTCGTTTGTTATGTCTTATTTGTGTATGTCCATGACATCAGTAAAAATGGTACTTCTAGTGCAGGTGTATGTGTGGTAAAACTACATGGTTCACCTATGCGAACTACGCGAAAGGAAAGCCCATGCTAAAATTATTGAATGGATACTACATTAATTTTTCTGCATTTCTGTGGAATGTCATATATGTATAATAAAAACGGTTTATAGAGTAGTGAAATGAAATGAAATATGAAATAATATTTTATTCGAACTTGGTGTTTAAAACACTTTTCGAACGTCAAACTACGGTATCGCTTCAACAAATCTCTACTGTGAGTGGTCTCGGAAGAAGAAGCGGCAAAAAACTCCCGGGAATTTTTTTTCCTACTCACAGTTACAGAACACACTTAAACTAGCTTAATATTAAATTCATGTCCAAGCAGTCTTATCCTGAAACTAATCATCAAGTTTGTAATAACCTTTCCGCATAAGAACGCCTTTGACGTAAGTTTTAAATTTACTATATGGCATTTCTGTCAATTTTAATGGAATTTTATTATACATATTTACACATCTACCCATGAAAGCGCCACCAGTTTTGCTTCGTCTGAAATTTGGAACAATCAGTTTAGTCTTACACCCAGTATTAATACTGTGAACATTACTCTTCCTAAGAAAACTGTTAGAGTATTTTTTAACGTACATAATATTATCTAGGTTAGGTAGGTATTATGTTACGAAATATTGTACAGTAATTTTAAGCGTCGAAATTTGTGTTTTTTTTTTGCTGGATTCCGATGAAAATGTAGTGAAAAACTTGTTTATGTGACTTTCGAAACGGATAACAGTATCGCAAACTCGAGGATAGAAAAAAACTTGAGTGTAAACTTATTAAAGATGGAAAAACTTGCTGCTCTTTCTTCCTGTATTGCTTATGGTACCATTTTGATAAACGATGGAGTAGTGTGATTTTCGAAGTGTTTGAATAATAATACTTTCTTATCCAGAAATATACAATAATTTTCGCTAAAAGTTTTAGTGATAAGCCTGATAGGACCACGCTCGTTACCAGCGCACGTAGTAGTTACCACATTACCAATTGCTTTTATCCCTATTAAAGGACCAGGAGCTTATCGTGATATTTACTTTGGGTTGTAATTAATCATTATGATTATTATTGTTTTTATTGTATCGTTAACAGTTCACTGCTAATTCTTCCTACATACTTAAGCTTTTTTCATAGCACAGGTTGCAAGCGGTGTTTACAAATAAGACGTGCCATCTTTCATTCGTATCAGGATTTACGATACGACTATGATGGACCAAATAGTATCGGAATTCTATATGGCATTGGCTACCGATGTAAAAACTTCTGTGTTTTCCATATCACTCACCACCTAAGAAACAAAATCTAAACAAAAACAAAATCCCGATAACCTCAAAAACTTCTGCTTCGATTTTCATGCCGTCTTAACCAATACAATAGAGTCTATGAAATTATAAAATGCTTCATAAAACCGGTAACAGATTTTGGGTGTGATTGCTATTTGTAAAAGGAACTCTCATGAAGCGAAAGTAACAAGAGAATAAATTAATGTTGTGATAACCGGACTTGGAAATAATATAGTGTGCCAGTTTATATATTTATGTAATAAATTTAGTAGCAACCGCACTGATAGTCCGACGGCTTGCGTCAGTCAAAAGTGATCTGAGTTAAGAATTTTCGGACGCTTTCAGTAGTTGGATGGATGGCCATTTCGTTTTTGCCGTTTATGAGCATTACATAACACGTTAAGACGTCGCTCCCCGTTGGTATTCGGCCTTGCCTGGATTCGTCATTAACCCCTCCATTAATGTATATTGGAGGTGGATGTTCTAGGCTCTCTCTATTACGAGAAAAACCCGCCTCCGCCGCTAATGAGTTGAAGCTAAGTTAAATGAGACAACCTACAATTTTCTCAGACATATAATGAAATCTTTGATTTGATGATAACCCTTTGGAACTATCAAGTAACATACAATGTATGAATAGGAATTTCAATTTCTAAATGGATAACAGTATCCAAAGTTTTGAGAATATTGTTTGTTTAGCCGACGTTATATCTAATCTCTACCACATATGCGTAATACCAGGAGCGCTGACGCGATCGATCGAGATAAACCAATGCTCATTAAAACTAAAACATGTTAAAAGTTTTTACAGTTGACGATGGGTGTTATGGATTTTAGGATGCTCCAAGAGTAGAAGTCGAAGTTGCCTTGCAGTGAAAAATGGAGCAAATTATCAAAATGCTAGCAACGAGTGAGAACATGTGAATGTGTAAAAGTATTGGTTAACTATGGGTTTTTTTTTAATTGATAATAAGGAAATATAATAGCACAAGAACATGCAAAACATTGGGCTAGACGGCACTACAATCCTTATATGAATTGGTACAAATAAGCAGTCATATTTGTGGTGAAAAAATAAAACATTTCTTGCCTTTTTTTCTTTTTTCTTTCGGATTTCACACATATTTTATTATTTGAGAATGGGCATACGATATTTTTTAATTCCGGAAAAATATTAGGTTCCTGTGATTATAAAAAACAAACAAAAACAACAACAACAACTTCAAATTTCTTTGGATGAAATGAATGTAATATTTCGAAGTTGGTTTTTACAAACATTTTTCGAAATTCAAATTATGCCATCGCTTTAACAAATCCCTAACGTGGAAGCGGAACCTGCAAGCAACTCCGAAGGAGTATTATTTTCCTATTCACAGTTACAGAAAGCACTTAGTACTACTTATGGCTATAAATTAAATTAATCTTTGATGTAATCATCTAGTTTGTAATATTTCTTCATAAGAATTCTTTTGATGTAAGTTTTTAATTTTATAGTATAGCATTTCTGTCTATTCTAATGGAATTTTATAATGAATATTTACACATCTAACCATCAAAGAACCATCAGTTTTGTTAAGTCTGAAATTTAGTCAGTTTAGCCTAATTCTAGTATTATTGTTGTGAACATCACGATTCTTAAGATAACTTTCCGAGTATTTTTTTACGTACATAATATTTATAACGTATTTCTTAACGAGTATCTAGGCCTGAGGTGATAAGTAGCGCGTACTGCTCTTTTTCGTAATACAAAATTCGACTTCGAAAATTATTGATATATATTAAAAGAAAGATAAGATTTTTTAACTAACTGATTGTCTTAAGATATCATAACTATCAGATACTATAATGCCTAAGTTTATTTATCAATATATTATGGTCAACGAAGTCGAACGCTTTTGAGTGATCACAGAATATGTCAATTGCGTTCCATGATAGCCATAGCTAGTTGAAGCTTGCATTTAAGTTTTTGTGAATTTATGCGGTCTCTTTGAAAAGAAATCCTCAAATGCGACGGTAACTTCGGTATCAGATGTGACATTCTCGTTATCGACCTTTGAAACAGAACTATGATAATTTAATTTTAATTTACCTGTTACCTTATTAATAAACTTCCAGGTAGCTTTGATTTTGTTTGCAGAGTTCTTAATTTTATTAGCCATGTAAATCGATTTAGCTTTCACACAAACCAGTTAAATTTCTGGAATAAATTCTAACATGATTTAAAAAATTTTGGGTCCGTGAAAGTTAATTTTTATGGATAGAATTAAAGAAAGTCTAATTCTACTTTTATTTTTGACCAATTACTAAATTTAATTGTAAGATTATCACAATTAATTTGTGTTTGCTTAAAATTAATGTTAAATTCATAATCAATTAAACCGAAAACATTAGTGTATGCTTGATCAGATTATCATTAAATCTAATTTTTAATGTTGCAATCTTTCTAGCAATATTGTTTTTATAACTATTTGCTATGTGTCTAGTTTCTGTTCCATAAGACATTGTTGATATCGTTATAATATATGATTATTTATAAATCCACTAGGTGGCCCTTATATGTGAATACAGATTTTAAAACGCAGTTATAGTAGGTTGTTTCCATAACCTGTAATAATATCAGTATTATAACAGTATATATTCTAAATCATTATCATTTTTTAGAGCAAGAGTCATGACAGATGAGACCGTTTTTTTGGTACTCACAAGTGTTTAATTTCTCTCTGAACCTAATTCTTATAGTCAACGCGGACCAATACTAGGGTTAAACCCAGGAAATAATATAATTTACTCTCTCTCTCCGCTGCTGTTACGATATCTGTAATACTCAAATTTCTGTGGTAACATCATTCATTAATGTGGTCTTGATAATAATAAAGCTAGAAACCCGCTTATTACTAGCTTTTCTGCAACTGCAACTATAACAGGCAAAATAATTTCACGGTTGATACGAATATGTCGGCTTCAGGTTTTTACAGCAATAATGGGTGGTCAACGTTGTATGTCTGTAATATTGATATAATATTGATGTCCTGCTGACAAATATTCAGCAAGTTTAATTGTGTATATTGAACAAATTATGACTGTGTGGCGTGCCAAAGCTCACAAGGTAAAAGATGTCTCTCTCTGTTGAAGAAAGTCATTGAACGGACTCGGCGAGTAGCGCGCATGCGTTCGACTTGACGGGTCTGTGTTACAAGCTCAGTTTATTTTGGTTTGAAAAATATAGATTTTATTGTTATTTATTTCAATAAAATTGTTTCAAATAAAGTTTTATGGCGTAGTGCGAGAACGTTTTAGTGTTAAAGTTGCCATGATCGCTTTGTTGCCTTATTTTCATTCTGTTTATAGCTATTTTAAATGCATTTATACATTTTTTATTTAAAATATTATAGTTAAACTAGGTTTCGTTTGATTACCATAACGCAGTTCCAGATTTTGACCAGAAAAAGTATAGAATAAACAGTATACATTAAAAGATTTACAATAATATTTCAATTATTGAAACACAGGCTATCTTTTGTAACGAGGAGATTTGTATATTTAAATACTAGACCCCAATAATAATTCCGTTTGAGTTCAGATGAAAGTGGTTCAAGAGCTATAAAACATAAGATTAAAATAAACAGGTCGTGTTGTGTTGTGTTTGCAACCCAGACTCGCGAAGTCAATCCCATGTCAGTCTATCGGCTGTCATTCACTAGTGCGTCAGTGTGTGGGGGCGGCGGCGTTGTTGTCACGCGACAGTGGATGCTCGGGACTGGAGACCGAGTATTTGTTAAGTATACGTGTGTCGAGATTGACGATTGCTTTCGTGCCTCCATGCATGCGAGTGCAGAGTCGACACGATGCGGTGGCGCGCGCGCGCGGCTCCTTCCCGCGCCAAGGAGCGCGCGAATCTCAGTTTCTTCATCTTTGTCATGTTTTTCGCTGTATTCGGTGTAATCGTCCTCACTGAACTACTCCTTCTCGAACGGCCTGCACCCGGATCAGCCAGGTCCCGATACAATGACGATTTACAGGTACCAAAATTATATAAAATAACCTAAGTATATTGAGCGATCAAAATATTACAAAAAATCTATTTCGTCATTGTAAACAAACATATATTACCATGTGTTAACGTATAGTAATAAGTTTAACTGTGGTATACAGGCATTGTTTATGTATTGTAGTAAAGTCGTGTCAACGATTACAATTAGTTGCTGCAAAGTAGGTTGAATTATGAATAAGTCACATCCTTTTCAGAAATAGGTCGCGTGTAAATAACAATTACACACGGATAACGCTAAAAGTTATTGTTCGTTTCATTCATAAAGATCGGAAGAAACGAAAGTTTTATCCAAAAGGAAGGTCGTCGTTCGCCGTAGCTTCCAGGACAGACTGATCGATATTATCTGGTAAAAACATTGGACTCGTAACTCGTATACAAAAGCTAAAAATAGGATAAACGCTGTTTTTAAAGAGAGCTGGGTTACTTTAGGATTCACATCTGAAATGTGTGTATCCAAATATTTAATTATTGTATTTAATTACAAAAAGAATGCGTTTAATTGTAAACACAGTTCATATAAAACCAGTAAACCGCTCTCGACTTACTTTCGAAACAATAATCTTTACGTTTACAAATATTGCCTACACTGAAGCAAGTATTTATTTATTTATATTTACAGTTTTATACGATTCATATTTACCCCATTTTATTAAGATTCGAATTTTTTAGTTATAACTATAAACACAGTTTTCTTTTTTAGGAACGAATAATAATAATAACACAATTTCATAATTTCGATTAAAAATACATCTGCCAGTTGGGATTGAACGAGGTGTTATTGCTTGTCACTAAAAATATTGGATTGAAAATAAGGATTAATAATTCCTTAACATATATAATGTACCTACAGATTCTGTCCTATTGAGTTTTATTATCAATATAATACACCGTATTTTGTTTGTTTGATGAACTTTAATCTTTTGTGTTTATTGTTTGAATACACCAGCAATTTCGGAGGGTAATTTCCGGAACCACACTGCCTGTTTGAAATATTCTTTTACCATCTGAAAAGTATATTATTATTTATGGACATAGGCTACATAATGACTAGTCTAGGCTACATAAATTAAATAGATTTATGATGATATGCACTTTGTTTTTTGTATTTAGGAATTACTTCGTTATATTTGCGTCATACAACATGAGATAAATAATGTTTCAACTCACACGAAGCTGGAGCGGGACGCTAGTGATATATAATTAGTAATCTATATAATAAGCATTTTTGATGTTGCCTGCTACGTGACGGGAATTGATGACATGCTTTATAATATACTACTAGATCGTAAAAATCGCATATCACACCTATCTACAGGAAATTGATTGCTATTGTTGTGAAACCGAAATAAACACTTCCGATTACAAATTATTGACATTAAGAGCAATTATGTTCTTGTGATATAATAAATAAATTAAATAAACGGATACACACGCGTTTCTCTTATTAGGATTTTCTGTGGCCATGCTGGATGTTATTGTAATTATCATACGATATCGTATGAGGTGGCTACTGTCAAGGCACAATTCGCTTTTGAAAATTATACTTAAATCAGCTCCTTTGCTCACGGCGTCAAAAGAAAAGTAACATAGGCTGAGTTCAATGGTGTGCACATGCAACAGTCACATCGACAAGCACCTTTGAGTGGTATGCATGTTTGGAGCAGGAGAGGGGTGAGCGCCGACGTGTTGTCGATGCGATCTTGCCGAGCTTTGAAGCCTGGCTAGGGAGACTTCATGCTCCTTAGGTTAAGTAACCAACAGACTGACAAAGGTTGAGCATCGGACAGTGATTTTTCGATGAATATCTGTTTTAGATAGAACGCAGATCATCCACACAATGCCACTATTGTAAAGGGGACCGGGACGACTCGAGCTATTCTGTATGGGAGTACGAGTGACATGTTCTGATTGATCGAAACCGAAAGATCTTTCTCCGACAACGATAGTCGCGGCTTTACCTTAATGGAGAAGAGAGGGAATTCCTTAAGAAATCGGGAGAGAGCCGATTCCACTCGGAGACCAATACGGCAGGGTCTTGGAAATGACTATCCAGATTAATCCTACTAGCATCAAAAAAAAAAAAAATTTAGCAAACGGTCGGGCTTAAGGCTTCTGACCGCTCGTACTCAAGTTTGCAACCCCAGGAATTTATGCTTTGTAGGAGTAGCAGATTCAGGGACCTTTTAAAGGTTTTTTGGTGCGGAACCGTCGGGCATTGAAAAGAAGAGGCATCGGTCATATGAGATCCTGGAGCAGTTTTACGCCGGTTGGCTGTCGAGAGGTTTTAGTGGATGGAAATCCACTATATAAATCGCACTCTTACTACGGAAGGCCCGGTATCTTCTGAAGAAGTTATGTGACATTTTAAAACAGTTAATTTTTTTTATCAGTAACAAAAATTAATAAGAAATTTTTGTTCATAAGTTTAATAACAAATGTAACTAAACTTACTATTTTAGTACCTCAAAATTGAGGAATCAATTACTATTTATGTGAACCAAACGTATAGATGTTGATTTAGTCGTCAGATAACAAATTTTTTACTGTAGTTACATTTATACAATGTCTTTTATATTTCCGGAATAAAAATTACATCCTGTTTATGAAGATGTTTATTTGTAATCTTTACATGGGTATAGTGTATTAGGATTTTAGATTATTGGCTTAGGATATCGTACTATAATGTTAATCTCAATATGCTGTGTAGAACCTTATTTTCTATAAATAATGACGCTTATAAGTTTTATTCCATTGTATAAGTCAATGACTTCAATTGAATTTTATTTATTTGACGACTGTTTAAAGTTCGAAAAAGTACAATTATTACCTACACGGAACGAAACTGAATATTTCTGTGTACATTACACTACGGAACCCTATCACGCGAGTCAACTACAAACTTGACCAATTTTATACTTTGATGTTCACGAACGGCCATTAGCGTTAATTTACGAACCATATCCAAAGAAGTAACTATATTTAAATATGTCATTCAAATATACCTAGTTACTTTCCTAGTGTAATGTAGGTAAATATTACTCACAAAATTGAGTGTGAACTAGGGCGAGAGCAAGTGAAACATATTTTATCCGATCTCAGCGTTCGCAGATGAGTACGTTTTTAAAACTCCAGCGTAATTAAATAACATTTTCAGTGACCTTATTTTGTTGAGTTAGTGTGGGGGTGAATGTAGGTGCCTATCACTGATCTCATCCAGTGTTAGTTTTCATCGAACGATAAAAACATTAACTGTAACTGAAAACCTTTTTAAAATAAAATGTAAACTAATTTTTAATATAAGTAATAAAAAGCTTTTTAAAATAAAATGTAAACTGATTTTTAATATAAGTAATAAAAAGCTTTTTAAAATAAAATGTAAACTGATTTTTAATATAAGTAATAAAAAGCTTTTTAAAATAAAATATAAACCGATTTTTAATATAAGTAATAAAAAGCTTTTTAAAATAGAATGTAAAAGGTGAATTACGAAATGTCACTAAAGTAAAATTTGAAAATTAATTACATAAATATTATTCAATTAAATGCGCCGTATGTATGTAGTTGATTAAAACGTCTGGCAATACTGTAACACTAGAATTTCAGTGCTACAGTATTTGCAATATACAAACAGTGGTAGGTAAATGATGTGACGGAATCGATATCTCGCTTTGATAATCTGGGTTTCAATACGAGTGTGTATCTATTTAAATATTTGAACGTTACATACGCATTAGAAATTAATTATAATTTGTTTTCGTATATATATATATATATATATATATGAAAATTGCCATGTATGTCCGCTTAACCCTCTTTATATGCGAATAATTCTGAGCCCAATAGGTATGGTTTGTGAAAAAGGAACTGTTTTAGTCTCTTGTATGGCTCTGACCGTACTATAGCTGCTCATTTTCAGTATGAATGTTAAAATACTATCAGTCGCTGTTCCTACTCAATTGAATTGACGAATTTTCAGATCAAGATAAGTTTCGTTCTAGCTTCTAACCATTGGATTCCGGAACTGCAGTGCGACTTGAACTAGTGATTTTTAAATACCCGGACCAGTCGCAGTGACCTAAACGTAATATTTTACTTCGTCGCCCTTCGCCTGGGCTGCTTAGAAAAGATCACACGTTGGATCACATATCATCTAGTTATATGTTTTATGTGCTCTCATTTTAAAAGCTTTAATTTCAAAACTAAGACATTTATTATCCATAAGTTATCAATGCCCCTGCCTGCCGAGCGAGGGGTCCCGGGTTCGATTCCCGGCCGGGGCAGACATTTATGTGACAGATGTTTGTTCTCCGATCATGGATGTTTGTAATGTCATATAGGTGTACGTCCACGCCACCCGCAACACAGGGAATCCTAGTGCGGGGGTGTGAGTGTGTAAACGTTTCGTTTGTTATTAATTCTTTACCCGTAATGTGGTCTAAGTATCGATAGTTTATCTATGATGATAGATTGGTCTGCGTTGTCTCTCTATCTTATATTATACAGGACGGCAATCTTATTCAAATCACCGAAAGGTTTTGATGTTATATATAAAAGAATTGTCAAAAAGTTAGTAACGACCGTTATAAATCGTTAGCCGTCGACGAATGGGTTAGACAATGATCGTGAGTTGTATGAATGACTGCGAGTAGCAAAATTTCACGTATCTATGATTAGGAGGGTTCGACAAATCCCATATCTCGATTTTCATCGTCACATACCAGCCATTCGAATATGTCGCACGCTTTCAACCAAAATAAAATTCCCGAAAAAAGGATTTGTCAACCGAACACGCCCATTAATTTGTCTGGTGGTTTGGAGTCATGATATATTTATGAATAATTTATAGTGTAATAATAAGTTTGGTATTAAATGGAAATTTACGTTTCAAATTTTAGGAAAAAAAAAAGAAATATTTTGCGACACCAATTAGCGTAATGAACCAATAGAAACTGCTTTTGACACAGATGTTTAAGGGTATGAATAAAGCTCGTTAGCTCTAAGGTTAGCTGATTAAAAATGCCAGACGTTAATGAGTGAGATCTTAATCGTGTTTCTTAAGAAAAATAAGATAGATAAGTTTCTATATAAAGACGTAATCATTTATATTCAGTAAAGTGAGACAAGGTTTCATTCACCTTCAAACGATTTTTCGTTGAAACGTCAAATTCCCGCGCTGATACCGTCAATGTTTTTTAAGTTATTTTTATACAAAGAAAATTAATTTAATTATGTACATGAGTATCTACAAGCTGAGTAACATTCGTCGGACCTCGCCGGAGTGACTACTACAAGACCTAACGGTTGTGTATAGAGATAAAGAATATTTTGTTAACAAAGAGTACGTGTTTATGGCGTGATGCGAAAGCAAACAACTTACCCTCTAACGAACCCTATGCATAATGCGATGATTATGCACAAAGGGGACATACTGTTATTTCAGTTATTTCTTGTAATGTTAACAGCGATGTTTCCGTAATACTAATTCCGTATTCCGTAAGTAATATTATAAAGCAGTGAAAATGGGTTGCAAAGCGAGGCTCTTTTGCAAATTTTAGGGATACGAGAAGGTTATGCATATTTTTATCAGATCTAGTAAACAATTGAAATTAATTAATAGTTTACGTAAGTATATCTTATATAAAAATAATTTCTAAAACATCCTGTTATCCGCGAATGTACCTACAGTATAATATAGCCTAAACACAAACCGATGATTTGTTAAGTTGTGATATTATTACGTTGTCATCAGTTTTATGCGCCGAAAATTGATGAAATTTAAATTTGAAATATCTATGCATGCCTGCCAATAATGACTTATATGGTTCATCTAAATTTCTCACTACGGTAAAATACATATTTAATAACGAGTAATAAAATTGGAAACCAGATAAATTATCAAAAACGCGTTTGCATGCTGTTTAAATGCAGTTGATTTAAAATAATAACGAAAAATATATTTTTAAAAATTTTCTTGATAACTAAGTAATTGCTGTGGTTTCCAGAATAGGCAATTTACATCTATTCAATAGTCTATTTAGTTCACCGTTCAACAAACTGAGCAAAACCGTCAACTTGAATTTCAAGAGTCACTAATATCTAATATAATTATTATCTAATAATAATATTTAATAAGATTAGTAGTAATAATAATAATATCATAATTTAAAAGTTTTTAATATCGTTAATGTACAGAGGTAGTAACAAATCTGTATTTTAAAAATATAAAAAAACAAGTTGTTTACTGCTATTTAAATCAAACAGGTATGTAGGTAATCTTTAGAATGGGATCGCACGAAAACATCTATCACATTTAATACCTCACGTGGGGGAAATCTGTTCGATATCGGATATCCGTTTGCGTGTAACGAGCCACGTCGTCTTCTTTTATTGAATTGAAACCTATAAAGCGAATTCTATCTATGTATATGTTTTGATGAACGCGTTTTTTATGTCTTTTAGGTGACGAATAAGAATTACATTATACCTAAGGTTATCTGCGATTATGTGTATTGGAATTGCAATAATCAATTTTAGTTTATTAAAGTAACAATAAATTTACAGTTTTAGTATAGTCTGAAGACATTAACATACTGTTTTCACATACGATTAAATGACTGTAGTCTAAAATAGGCGTCATATTGTGACTTGGATCAATGATCACAATTAAGTAAATTGTTATGATTGCTCCACATTCTCAAGCCAACGCTAACGCTAACGATAACGCTGCCACAAGATGCCTAAAGACCATCCTGCGAATCTAGTGCACCTAAAGCATATAATATCAAAGAACAATTAAAATAATATCTAAGAAGAATTTTATTTATAATACGTAAAAAAGAAATGAGGATAGCATGTAACAATAAAATATTAGAAAAACTATTTAAATAAATAAAGGAGCAGCAAAAAGAAGAAATTGTAATGAGGAAAAAGTAATATTGCTTGTTTTGAAAATGTATATTATGTACGATACGTATTTATGATATATAAGTTTGTAAATGAAGATTACTAGATTTAATCGTAATACAAATCTCTGGATATGAATATAAAGTACACGACATGGGCCAGATCATTATCCAGGAACATCACAATAATGTTCGTGTTCCAAATATTCTTAATCTCAGCGAACGTTTCAAATGAGAATATAGGATTTCGAAGAAAAAGGTACCAATCCAACTTAGGAAGAGATAGCTATCTAAGAAGCGTCTAACAAAATGTCCCAGTGTCATTACAATGAAAAAAAGAATACGCTCATTTTTATATGAATGGCGTAAAATTTGTAGATATGTGATAAATTTTTAATACATTTCAATACCATCACCATTATAAATAATTAATTAAGAAAATGTAAAGTTTGCTCAGCAAAAAATATAAGTATGTTTATCTATTCTACCGAGGCCTTCATCAAACAGAACTATTAAATGAAAAATAATATATTTTTATTAGATTTTCATGCTTTTGTATGTATAAAATCACCACCCGAGGTTTCGACTATATTCCACTGGAATTTCCATGAAAATATTTTACACAAACCTTATCCTGATAATTACGAATACAACTTAAATATTTTAACCAATCCTTTTATAAATAAATAAACATTTACAGACTGGCGCCCCCTCAATAAAATTTCCTGTGTTACGGTAGGCGTGGACATACATAAATATGATGTCACAAACACGCAAGACCCGATTATTAAAATATATACAAATTTTTTTCAAATTCAAAATCATTTAATCATATAGGTATTCAGTAAATACACTTATGAACGTCATTTTTTGCTTCTACCACCACTTCGAAAAGGTGATTTAACAATGAGGAGAAGAAACGGCGAAAGAAACTCCTCAGCACATCTTTTAAACAACATATGGTAATTACAAAAGTTTAAACCGGTGCGGAATTTCGACACTAATTTTTCCAGGCATCCTTTAATGTACTCAACTATACTATAATATCCTTTGCCTATAAGTTGTGTTTTAATGCGACGCTTAAAAGTTCCGATGGGCAACTCGCGTAACAACTTAGGAATCTTATTGTAAAAACTAACTCCAAGCCCCATAAAGAAACGCTGAACCCTTTGAAGACGATATGATGATGTAACCAAATTATGCCTATTTCTTGTTTCATGATTGTGTGTATCACTTTTCTGCTTATACGTATTTAATTTTTTTTTTAATAAATACTAAATTACTATATATATACTGACTGGCTACGGTGAGTACACCTATTTCTTTAAATTTTTCTCTTAATGACTCACACACACATACTATATTTATTTGTTGTATGTGCCTCGACCGGTGATTGAACCTGGGACCCTCCTTCGATGGGCAAGAACACTACCGACTGGGTTTACCCTCTTTGATCATCAATTTTATAACGATATATAAGCAATAACGTTTTATAGATCATCAAGGCTCGAAAATTAGTGTCCATCTTACGACCAGCGAAGTGGTCATCAGTGGGTAGTGTAATTAAATTACTAAAAATAAAATATTATTCAGTTACAAGATTTGAACTAAACTTCGATGAAAATTGTTATAATATTTGCTGATAGATTATTGCATGTTAAGGTTGTTTTTTGTAATAACTTATTGAATTATGTTAGTGAATGGTATTCATTTATACGTACAATTTATTAAGTTAATTTTTTTTCGATGTTGAATGCTTCTGTTAAGACACTGCAGAGAAAAAGAACTTATATACCTAGTCGCAGTTGCCTGGAATATTATCAGAATATTAAAAAATATAAGTCTTAGTAAACTTTGTCAAAAACTTTTCTTTGCAACACCTACTGATTTAACTGACTTCTTTAGTCTGATGTCAAAGTTGATATTCGATAATCGTTTTGTAATTTTAACCACTCATTCTCCTAACGATATGAAATCAGAATGGAAACCGGTGCAGAATAGATTTGGTAGTAATACAAAATAATAAGTATTTTTAATCTTATTAAATTAGTATTAATTTACTTTGCAACAATTCGCAAGCACAATGTATGATGGTATATACTTCTACACATGCATGAAACCTCCCTCCCTCCCACAAAGGAAAACATGCGGATTGTTGCGAAGTAAATTAATACTTATTTAATAACAATGAATTTCCGCAAAGTAACGCCTGATACTATCAACTATATTTTTAACCTTCTGCTTTAAAAAAACTAAAGATTTGACTAAAGCGCTTCTAGCGGGTGCGGTTTATACTCGTATTGTGAATGCTAGATTAGTGTTTCCCAAAGTGTAGCGTGTGTAGGTTACTAGTAATTTATTTAACCTTCCTAATACAAAAGTAGCATGATAATTTTTAGTTACATGAGTCTGTAATTTTTGTAATAACTGTCCATGCTAATGACAGTCAAAAGGATGTAAACACTGTTATTTGTGTATGCACGTAACGTATGTATTGTTTATTATAATTTTAACTGATTCGAGGTAATCTATCTATACATATAATAAAATTCTAACTGATAGCTTTCTGTAAATCAAGGAAACATGATAATAACTAATATCAAAAGCCTTTACTAATGCAATAGAACCCAAAACAATAGTTGTTGTAATTTTTGTCTGTGTGTCTTTGCGTTTATTCGCGTCAATCTCAGAAACGGCTTATTCTATTTCGTTACGGTTTACATTAATGTATTGCAGTAAGAGATACTTAATATTTATAGTTCGTTTCATTTCAATCCGTTCATGAATAAAAAAGTTATGAATTAATATATGTATTTCTAAGTCACAGAACCTGAAAAACCCAGTCCTAAAACAATGCAGATGCTAATTCTAAGCGTAAGGTAATTTTTTTTTGGGATCGAAGCGAGGTCAGCTTGCTTGTTATATTTATATATTAGTAGCCAAAGGTAAAACAGTTCAATACCATTATCCCCTACTTCTGTCAACTGCTTTTTTGTTTGGTTTAGCTTCAGTGTTGTCACTAAACATTTTGGAAACATAACGTTATTTAATGCTTATACTAGCAATACGAGTATATAAATAGACAAAACATGTGTTAGAACGGAACGGCGTTAGTGACCAGATGTATATTAGAACTATAAATAGTATAGCGTCAGTCGCTATTTTGCGGATATCCATTGTTATTCAATTGCGAAATAGATTAATTTTGTTCTGTCGTTCGGCGAGCACTCCGTCCGCGCCAGCTATGTAACGGAAAGCTGTACCTAAACCGTATCAAAGTAGAATTTTTGACTTTCATTTAGTCATTTACCTCTTTGAAGCAGCGTGATACTTCAAGCCCTAATTATGAGGAGACACCCGTGCGTTGCAGTTGACTGCTAACGGTCTGGAACCATGCCATCAGATTAGTACTATAATTATACGATTAGTTCACCAACCCAATCACTTATAACTTTTGCTATTTTTGCCAGTTATTGCTATGCTCCAAGCTGGTGTCTGTAAGGTCTATAGATTCACTGCTGGTCCATGGACTGTGATCGCATAACAATTATATGTAAAGGTGAAACGTTTTACGGCAAATTATTCGTGATGGACTTGTGTAGTAAAAGTATAGTGTTTGTACAACATTCGTTTGTTTATCGATTTGACAAATCAGGAGAAGCCAAGGTACATGGGGATATTACTTTAAGTCCAGGCTATAAACAAAGTTCCATTAGCTTCTGAATATTCGAACAGTATCCAAGGCGGTGTAAGTTAGCTGCATTCTGATATAAGTTGTACAAAATCATCGCCAGAAATTAACAATACAATTAATTGTAATACAAATATGATTTTAACATCTTCAACCAATTTTAAAAGTAACTAAGCAGTCACGTAATTTGAGATCCTTAGCTTCAGAGCATAAATACGATTCCCTACAATGCTTGTAGGAAATCAGGTTTTCTGAAAGTAACCCGAATCGGAATATATTTTCGTCAATAGTCGACCGAATTTTCCAGGGTTTTACATTCAATCGGCCGTCTGCGGTATAAAGCGTCCATTAATTTTATTAGAAAGAGTGCCGTCTCTCGTCTCTTCTGGCTGGTCGTAAAACAAAGAGCTGCAACTAATATTGGAAATGCTAAAATGCTTACGGGGCCAGTAAAATTATTATAGCTCATTGAAGGATTTTATGCCCGAATTTCTTGCATGCGCTGAAGTATGTGGACGTGTCTTGAATTGGTTTTTAGTGCCTTTTCGTGGGCCTGCATATTATTTCAGTATACAACACGTGAATAAATTTGAATTAAATAAACAGGTGGTTTTGTTTGTGGTGTAGCTTTCACATCAGGTATCCTAGGTTATGTATGTTATATATGATAACAATATTTTATTTCTTATAAAATTATTCTAAACAAGATTAAGATTACATTTTACTAGCAAAAGTCGTTCATGTTATACGACCTTTCTACGATAAATATAATGAATTAGTTATCTTAATGTATAATAAAATATAGTTTAAAGAATAAAATAAAGAAAATTAAAAATCGGAACCTGTATTAATTTAAAAATAAATAATATGAATAAGTAATATTTTAAAGAAAATAATATCACACGAGCATTTTAGTCAGTGTTGAAAAATTTTTTGGGTTTTTATAAAATAAAACCTACAGAGTTTAAATTAAAATAAAATAAAATAGTTTTTGATCAATAGACTTTATAATGACATAATAAAGAGTGAGAATTTCGTGTGTTGTGTATGCATATGGTAAACTCCGGAACCATGGCACCCATTTGAAAAATGCTTTTACCATTCAAAAGGTACGTTACTTTATTCGGGATTAGGGATGTATGGAGCTCCGTAACCGTAACAGAAACTATCGGATATCCGAAATAAAATATATCCGGAACCGTAACCGAATCCGATATAACCGTTTCGAATAATTTCTGATAGGAGCAGAGTTTAAATGTAACACGTTATGCCAGAGCTTCGCTGGCCGAACTGATAGACTAGCCGCGTCTCGTCATCATTTTAGACAGTTTTTATTATTTCATGTTTAAGGCTATTGTTTTATTCTGTGATTTTAATATCACATAATACCTAGAAATATAGTGAAACCTTGTATTATTATATTATTATATACCTTTATTATTACCTTATTATTATTATTACCTTATATTATTTTTCCAAGGTGTAAATAATCTAATATCCGTAACCGAAGTTATTCGAAGCAATCGGATACTCCGAAATAATTTAATATCCGTAACAGTATCCGAAACCGGTAAAATGTTATTCATATATCCGTATCCGTTTCCAGATCCGAAATGTCAAATCCATAACAACCCTATTCGGGATGGACATAGGCTATATGATAAAATAATCTTTCTTCCTGTCTCAATGCGGTAATCTCAAAAACGAACACAAAATAACAACGACGATTTCATTACTGTTTATGAACGTAAAAATCAAGTTCTCCAAAACAAACCGAGGGAGAAATAGTGTTTTATATTTTGGGTGATATGATAAATAATTTCCAGCACTCAATGTTGGAAGTGGAATAGAAATAAAGCGTACCTATATGAACAAAAGAAAAATAATAAATATTATTCTTCTTTCTCAAATAATCATCATTATCATTATTTAATTACAAGATATAAATATCTAGTAGGTAAAATATAATTTACATAATTTCTGCCAGCAGCATCATTATGTAGCCTTTGTTTGCAACGGCGACTTTTGATAATAAAATTATTAACTTTTTTTATCAATCATCTTCAATGTGAGTTCGCTATGCGGTAGGCTTCGAAATTCATGTCACTTTTGGTCCCGGTTACTCTCGCCAGGTTATCATGTTAGGCAGGCGGTAGTAACAGCAGTCATGACTATCTGGTGTCCCTAGTTGCAGCCGCATCCTGAAAGCCTTTTCCAAATGCTTTTTATTCAGACAAAATTTTTATCACATTTTTGAGTGAGTATTCACTGAGAATATTTATTCGTATATTTTATGAGTATATAAGAATCTAGACGAATTTTAGAAATTCGCAGTGTTCCATCTCTCCTTTAAAGAATCTTTTTAAACTTCGAGAAAGACGCTTAAAGAGCTCTCGTTGAATACGGAGATGTACGATGACTTTCTAGTGTTTCTAGTGTCTATAAGCGACCACTTAATGAACGATAACAAAAGAGCTTATACTCGTAGTATCCTGTATTTGAACTGCCAATATTAATGATATAAACAATATTAGCAGTGATAGTCCCTTAGTTTTAAACTCTACGAGAAACTAAAAATAGATCTCTTTTGAAATCATGTGTGTATTTAAACCAATTTTTTTTTGTATTTGAATATTTGCAAATTTGCAAAACGTCTCTATGTTCTCCATAATATTCTCAAGGGTCTCAGTCTGTCACCCTATTTTTGGCTAACTCGGTAGACTACACCGTCAAATCTTTTCCCTCGGCCTTATACATTCTTAAACCCAATTTCGTGGAATCTATAACACAAAAGTATCACCGCGGAATTGACGCGTAGCTGGTTTCAAGGAAAGCGGGAAACCCACTTGAATAGCTCTTCGACACAACAAACGAAATACGTTAAAAATATTTAACGTATGTTCACAGAATGAGGGTGGTACTTACCACTTACCACTTACCTTCAGGTGGGATTGTTGTCAAGCATTAACTTATTTTATGTAAAAAAAAGTGGTAGCTAGACAAGTACGTAAAGAGTCCTGCCTCTCATGCACGAGTAACACCGTATAACTAAACTAGATTCAGCAAGGTTCACCACGAGAGGAGGTGGGCTTCAGAGGAGCTTAGTTTATACAACATGTACTGTTACAAAGCTGTGATATGCTTCGAAACTAACCGTGGCAATGTCAGAAATGTCATGGATATAATAACCATCTGGCAGTGCGGCTGTATAATTTGTCCTTGCTCGGGCTCTCCGTTTCTATTTCCGTTTGGATCAAGTAATTGAATGGGTGGCTGGTATTTGTTCTGATTTCATTGTGTTTTCCGAGTAAATGCAGAGCAGAGGGTAAAGCTTAGAGTCGAATTAGTTAGATAAATGTTTGTGTTGGATGTCCATTTAATTATTTGATTTCTAGTTTCAGTTTGCATCTGCCAGCTGTTGAACTATCGAAACGTTTTTGGTAAACCTTTTTTTACTCATATGAAATGATCACTGTATTATTCGGATTTCTCTAAAAAGGCCAAATTGGTGGAAGTGAATAGTCTGATTTGATGATTGATTTTTTATTTATTATAAGTTAATGGTTGATTACAATCTCACCTGCTTGTAGATGGCGATGTATCCTTAGATGGTAAAGCGTTTAACTTAGAAAAAGGCTATTTACTTACTCTTGTCTTGTGTTATTCATTTTAGCATACACTTGTATTGGAAGGTGGGTTATCCCTATACTATTATTAAGATTTATAATACAAAAATATGCTAACGGTATACTCTTCTTAGCGTGTCGATGGCAGACACTATATTTTAGACGCCCAGAATTTGGCTACGGCATACAAGAAGGTCACAAATATATTGGTATTCGGAGGATTGAGATGAATTTGTGTTTCTTAATTCAGCCGAAAAGTAAATCATTTGATGATAAGTGGTCACTGACGCCCATGAACATCCACAATAAGAAATTAACTACAAATTACTAATTACTATTTAATTATCTTTTAAAACTTTAAAATATATTTTACGCTTCATTCTAGACAGAGGATCATAGCTTCCTGGTCTTGTTTCAAACTACTGAAAAACGAGCCAATTTCTGTTCTGAACTTTGCACCAGAGTTTTTAGATTGGGATGCCTTCGGTATTATGGATTTTCATGGATAGCGGTTACCCCTTACTATTAAATGGTATATCTGTTCGCTTATTACCTATTGGAACAAGAAAACTAATATGGACAACAGCGAAATTTACACGAAACGTCAATTTTTGCCGTTTATTACGTAATGTATAAAAAAAACAAACCCCTAATTACCGCGCCGTAGCATCTTATAAATTTAACAAACGTGAAAAACTGTCAAGACAGTCTAATAATCCCTTGTAACGAATAAAATCACCCCGCTTAGTTTCTATCAAAAGGGATGTGCCTAGTATTTGTTTTTATTAGCCAACCGCTCGAACCATCAGCGGCTTGTGCCCGCCATAAATGATTACGTAACAAAGAAAGATAAAAATGTCTTCCTGCTCGCCATATTTGCCCTTTCATTGTTGTTACCGCAGCCGTATGTAATTTTTGTGGTATACGGATAATCTCGCTAAAGATACATATATCATACTGCCAGCGCAGACCAGCTGGGTGGGATTATAATTCCTCGTGTGGCTTTTGACTTCTTTTTGTAAAAACGTTCTCAAATACAAGTAGGATTTTGCAATCATTCAAATTTTTGCACACAATTATTTTAAATTTGTGTTTAAAATATACTAAGTATAATGAGTCTCTTAAAGTAATAGTAACCCAACTAATTAGTTAAAGAACTTTTAACCATGGAATACAAGAATTTGCCGTCATTGGTAAGCATATAATTTTTTCATTATTCGTAATCAGATCCATTAGATTTTTGCATCTTGTAAAATATTTGCTATTAAAAAGTTGTGTTTTCGCAATAATAGCAATCGTAAGAAATCATTTCACTTCCTATATTATCCTTTATATTAAAAAAACATTCTGTTCTGCATTAAATTGTACAAAGGTTGCATTGATTGAAATTATAATCAATGCATTTCTTATCATTATATTATAATTGATTGAGGCAAGGATGAATCGATAGAAATAAAAATGGACTCAAGAATATTTTCTAATTAAACCATAACCTAATATAAGTTTTTTGGTTCAGAATTACAATCTTTTTACTCAATTTGAAAGTATTTCAGTGTAATATTATTATAAAATCAATTTTAAATTTATATTAGCGCTGAAATTATATATTTTAAACGTACATGGGTACAATAATCGTGAATACCCATTGTAGATAAAATTTGTTCTTATAAAACTATCTATTTTAATCATAAACGTATACGAATAGAAAGCTACTAAGACATGTCACAAAAATAAGTGTGCAAATATTTTAATATATTTTTATATAACATTTTCTTGATGTTGCAAAGAGAATTGGAGACGTGTGGTCCACTCTACATGGTATGTATAAAGAACGTCTCGTTAGATGTTAGGTATAATTTACATTACACAATATAAATGACATGGAGATGCTTGTAATTGTAGGTGGAAGAAGGAAAATAATCAATTAGGCCAATTAAGTAGAAGAATACGAGCAGGTGTCGGTGGAACGAACGAAGGCGTTACATTAATATCCATTTATATGAGTCGTAAAACTTATCTTTTTGTTGATTTCCCACGCTATGTTTTTATGTTGACTGAAACAGAGTTATTCTTTTGTAGTTTTACGGTGCTACAGATATTTATTGTGATAAAATAGAATGTAAAATAGGCAATAAAATAGAATGTTCGCATTGTATTTGAGCTTGATTTGTTTGATTCGATCATGTTCCACCAATGTATGTGAGCGATAGTACACTCTTGTTTATATACACTAGTTTAACGAAATATGTATAATAGGCAGCTATCCCGGCAGCGTAACGATGTAACGAAAAGTAAAGTTCACAAAGCGTGCGCACAAAGTGCATCGCCCATTTTATAGTTACCCACATACCCACTATTGGTGATCTACAACTCTTCTATAGATTTCGGTACGGTCTTCCACGTTCAGTCACCTTGCTATTGATATGGCGTCGTCCTCCATTTGTATAATATTGCCAACATGTATAATTTTAGATTATCAGCTCTTTGATTGATCCCTATAACAATAATTAAAAATCAATAGATATTTTGTTTTTACATAAAATAAGTTAATGCTTGACAACAATCCCAGCTGATGGAAAGTGGTGGTGAAGTGTAAGATGTCGAGCGCATTTCTTATAAAATTCTATTCACTCTCCTCTTGAAGGCTTCCACATCCTATGTAGTGGGGAACACTGACTATAAAAAATTATAAAACCCTTTGCACTCCCACGCTAGGATTCCTGTTGTTGCGAAATAAATTAGGTGTCATAAACCTGATTGTTTGTCTGATCTGAGAAAAATATTAATCTAATTTATAGTGTCTGCCATGGTGGGTAAGTGTATTCGGGACCCTTTGATTTAAATCACATAGTGTGTATAATAAATAAATAGTATATATGTTTATTAATTATAGTGTCGGTTATTCTTGTTTCAGGGCTGGGAGGGGAGGACAGAGACGGGCGGGGAAGGTGCGGAGCCACCGCAACCGGCGCACGCGCCCTTAGATGCAGTGTGGCAACCAGTTGCAGGGACCCGGTATGAATATTTATAGTATATCTGTCAATGTTAGAACGGCTTTCTTTGGGTTGTTCGTGTTCTTTCTAGAAAGAATACCGATAGGAATTAACTATAGTGATAGTTATCAAAAAGTAAAATAAAAACGCGCTTGAAAAAGAATAGTAACAAAATTGAAATAAAATTCGAAAATGTACTTAAATAAAACATTATAAAATGCATACTGAATTTTTTTATACATTAAGTATACATCAAAATTAGTTCATAGTCCACGGTGTTATGGAATTACCTACATACAGTTCAATTATAGCTATCTGTCGAAAAATTCCACTTTTTATCTTTCATCGGATCTGCACCTAAAACCATAAAGTGCACTAATTTTAGTCATGCTGTATTTACTATAAAATATCATTAAAAGCGGTTCATAAACGACGCTCAACTATTGCTATCTGTTGTGAAGGTCTACTCTTTATCATAATAAGCCCATTATCGGACCCTCACCGTACTTAAAGGTGACCAACGTAGAGGGATCATCTGTATACTAAAAAAAATATCACCAAAATCAGAACTTAAACTGCTGAGTCATGGCTGGACGTACATATTAAAATTTAAATAAATGTACACGAACATAGAACCTTACTTTTTTAAAACGCAATGTTAGTGTTACCGACAACAAATACATTTAAACGTGGCTCAATTATTCCCATCTGTCGAAGAGTTCCGCAGCTTTATATCTGGAATCCATCATTAAATCCTTATCATATTTCTACTCAACTACGAGCCATGTTATATACACGAAAAGATTCATCAAAATCGGTTCACAAACAACGGTGCTAAGATTCTATAGACATAAAAAATACAAACACCCGAACACACACACATGAAACCGCCTCCTTTTAAAAACGATCCATTAAAAACGACTACTGTACAGATGTATGGTTTTCTAGCAATATTAAATAAAAAGAAGGTATTTAAATTTAATAAGTAGTACAGTAGCGACAACAATGTTTGTTTTTTAATGTTTTTCATAGTTTTGTAATATGTTACAATTGATCGGTTTTTTTATATAATATGAATGTCAGAAAGTGGGCAAAAATTAAGTTAACAAGTACCAAGTTCCATGGTACATTTGTTTGTAATTTACTACCTATTACTTCTGTATTATAACTCAATACAGATTTTGTGTTTGTGTCATTATCGTTTACTAATCGTGTTTATGTTTTAAATTAAGTAGGTATGTAGAGGTATACAATCTAGATTAAACCTGATGTTTTCGTATATGTTCGTTTATTTTCAAAGCACGTAGCCGGCTTCCAGAACTGTAATAATAACGAAAGAAGTAGAACGCTGTATTTTTGTTTTAATCTAAAACTTTCCGATCGTTACGTTTTTTATTTGAAGAAGTTTTCGTAGAATATATAACTCATTTGTACAATATTGTGAAATCATACCTGTGTTGTCAGAACCGACCATTTCTACCTTCTATTCTAAAAATAAGCAAAATAAATCTAACATGCTAATGCTATGAACTTGAATCTAATTTTATAACATAGTCGACGTAAGGCTTTCCTCACAAAAGTTTTGATTATTTTGATTATTTTTGGATCGACGGCAAATAAATTATTACTCACACTATTTGAAAAAAAAAATTTATTACACGTAATTACCAAATTACAACTATCGGTAGACCTTTGATCATCGTCACAACATACTGCAGTCACGCTATCTGCTGTATCAAAACCTAATGGGACGGAATTTCATAGCCCAATTATATATACAGAAAAAACTAATCATAGTTTTCTAATTTAGAAAAGAAGTTGTGGACTTAATAGGGCCATTATGTTTGCGTTACCCCGTATTCTTATTTTCAAAAGAAATCCATATAACCGACCTATTTACTTCTTGTTTTAACTACGTACATATGTAACTTATCTTTTTACAGTATACGCGCCTAGTACACTGATTTACACTTTGTTAAAATATTTTAGATACCATTACAGTAGGCCATTAGAATAACTTTCCTGTTTTAAAGTGAAGGTTTTGCGGGTCCTTAATAATGTTAAATTTATTACTGACGCTGAAACTCGGTATACTAAATATTGTAACGTCCATTACGACGAGCATTTTCTCTTAATAATGGGAAAAAAGTTTTTATATTTTGTTTAAAGTGACCTTAGTTTTGACCTAACCCTAATAATTTGTCTGGTGTCCCACATTATACTGTGTTACACCCATCCATCCATCAGCCTTTGAAGGAGAATAAAATAATTAAGTAATTTTGTAAGTTTCGATTTCATTAACTAAATTAAAAATGTTTCATCTTTCATGATTCTAATGTTCGTTATTTATAAAATTTAAAAACAAAGAAAAAAATTGCGCTTTAAAACTGTCTTGACTTACATAATTCTATTGATTTGGAAGTGGCTAGTAGTAGTTTGTACGTTTGTCTCCTGGACGTATGAGTCAAGTTCAAAAGCTTTATCAAGGTGTGTGAAATATGTCAATTCACGTAGGACCAACATGGCGGATTATTACTAGCAGCAAAAAAATTATAAAACGCCTAAATGATTTTAAATTTCTTTCATAGAAGACTGAATACAAATTTGGACAATTACGCGCAGTGATGAATAGATGATGCAGTCCATCTAAACTTAAGTAACACAGCACATAGAAATCTGTTGTTCGTATATGATAAATTACGATCTTCCGTGAAGTTGGTCCGAAATATATCGAAATTAAGAATTATTTTTTTATTGTTGTCGCAACAAACTAATTAGTAATTAAATAGTTATAGTAATTAAAAATGTAACCGTACAAAGGTCTTACCATAGATCAAGTTAAATTCCTATCAAAATGAAATAACTGCCGCTCATTGTTCGGCAAACCTGAAATATGTTAGTAATGCGGATCGTACATACTCCACACGTACATACACCACACCACAGCCACAATTAAAAATGTTATAAAAGTACTTAAATAAAATTATGGCAACAGTCTTTTCATTTCTATCTAAAATGGGAATTTAATGGATTCCCATTACACAGGAAAATATTTTCGGTCAAGGGAAACAATTATCGAACCTTTTCTCACACTTATGTTTTTCATCGTATTTAAGTACCCTTGGCTAAAACTGGAATCAAAACTGATCATAGTTTAAAAATGTTTTAAGTTCATTTTATATGAATTTGCTTTAATAAAAAATTTAGTGGCATTAATTTACAATCACCATATTAATATTTTGCAGACCGTTTTTGTTTTATATTGTATTATTTGACATTTGGTATTTAAACACAAATTGTTGGAATTTTTTATGCGGAGTAATAAGTCCTATTTTATCTAAAATGTATAAATGTAAAGTTGTTTGTATTGAGCAAACATATTATCATCAGTGTATAAAGCTATGTAATGTAATAGACGAAGGTGAAATAAGGAGTCGATTTATTTTACATTCGAACTAAGAAATAAACTTAAATGTAAGTGACCTAAACTAAAACTTGGTTCGATCCGATTTTTTTTTAATCTTACGTTGAAGACGTAAGATATAATATACTCACAAAAGTGTTGTCGCTCTCATTAAAAGAGGGTAGTCAATTAAAAAGTAGGGTAGTTGGCTACGGCTTCCTACCTGTAATACCTGTCAGTCTTCTATAAAAACTCACTACCATGTTTAAATGACACAGTCTACTGTTGCTCTTAAACGGCGAAGCTCTGCCCAAAAAGTTTGAGTTTGTGCAGTACATCAGTGATTGTGTTAAGTATATATAACGTAAGCAGATTGGTGGTATGTAAAAGTATGGATAACTGTATCCACATTTGTGCTTGTGTTATAAAACATTGTAATGAGAATATAGTGTCATAGTAAATTACTGTGTATTAATGTAATGAGTATCCAATATAAATATTACCACAACTTACGTGTTTCTTTTAAAAGTTTTGCTAACGGTATACAAAAAACTTATCCGATGTTAGGTATAGGAATTAAGGACGTGGGAACGGAACAGAACAGAACAAATTTCCTATTCCTAGTTTTCTAGAGAGATTCTGACTTGGTTGCTGTTGCAAATGCAGAACACTTCTGTGGTTCGTAGACTCTTACTGGAGTAATACAGCGACAGAAACTTACAAGTTTGTCCAGGAACATGTTAACGGGCGATTATAGGTTGACTATCATCTTAATACTTTTGATGTATCCTTTCCCACGTCTAACGAGATTTGGAATGAGCCAAGATGCTCCAAAGCGGTCGTCGATAAATAGAATTGCTATTCATCGGTAACCAATCGATTACCCTACCCGTCGATAAGCGAATATCCTGATGCATGGCACCTTTGTACGACTCACTTATGATTGACCGTAACCGCAGGATTATGAGAATAAATGCATGTATTGTTTCACCAATATTTCTTATGAACGGTAGGTACATATATCTTGGTACAAATGCGTGTTTTAAATTTGACTCGACGAAGTAATTAGGTTTGGAAAATGTCATGAAAATTAATACAAATATACCTAGTCATTTTTTTTATTTGAAATC
The DNA here is from genome assembly GCA_003671415.1 of Megathymus violae. Lineage (NCBI taxonomy): Eukaryota > Metazoa > Arthropoda > Insecta > Lepidoptera > Hesperiidae > Megathymus > Megathymus violae. Next base: position 3,736,432 of record PDGT01000021.1, read on the forward strand.
TTTAAAACATCCTTTGTACATGTTCAAGATCTTTAACGTTATACGTTGCAAAGGGATGTATGTTTACATGAATATAAATAAATAAAACAATAAATATACATGAAAGTTTTTAAGCTTAGGTTTAATTCATTACGCTGTAAGTCTTAAAGCTGTGTACGTTTAAGGCTTCGGGAGTTTCAATGAAAATTAAAAAGAATGGAAAATCCACGATTGCGAACCACGTCAAGTTGATATTTAAAATGGGTGCTCTTAATAATGCATTGAACTGTGCTTGCGGTTCCAGCGTATTTTCAATCGATTAGAATTTATAACAGTGTAAAAACGTCTTGAAATCAGTGAGAAATTGTTTTTTTTTTGTTGGAGTCGTCATAAAAACTACATTTTTTTTATGAAATTAGTTGACATACGAGCAGTCGAGCCACCTGATGGTCACTGTGGCCCATATAGACTTCAGTAACACCAAATTCATCTCCGAAGTGTTGCCGATCGAAAATAAAGTGGGGAACCGCATTATTAATGGCTCCCCGACACTGTGTAAACACGTATTAAAATTTCACGGTAAATTGTAGAAAGAGGGTGTTAGCTAGCCAGTTGGTCTAATAACCTACCACCATGCAAGTACCGTCGGTATCAAACTTGGTGGTACAGAGCCCGGCGACCTCAACTGAGTCTCTCCTGTTGCCATAGCCTCGTCTATTGTTCAGCAGGGTGCAGCACGAGCAGCGGAGGTTGGCTTATACTCGGGGATGAATGAAGTCCTTACACCCAAAAAATATTTGTATTTGTTTATATTATCATGTAATTGGATCGAAATATCAGTAAAAAATATAAAAATTGTTAGCACCCGTTATTGTCAAAATGTATGTATAGTGTCCGCGATCATATAAATTTTGAAATCATAAAATAGTTTTTTTCTATTTTTCTTACTTATATAGAGGCTTTAATGGATTTCGGGATAATCGTTGACCCCAACATCTGGTGATTCGCTAGATTAAATGTAAAGTTCATTACACTTTTCACGCCCCAGAACGACTGCCAGGTTTTTTGTCCTTAATAAATGAAGGCCCTCGGGTCTAAACTTCTAGTCAGCTCTTCATACTGCAACTGAGCTATCCAACTAACCCCAAGCTGAAGTAGGTTGTTTAATATACACGATCTTTTGCAAATGTGCATAACATGTAATTCACTTGTTGGTAATAAAAATTATTTTTATTTCGAAATTATCTTTAACAGAAAAAGTTTTTTGTCTTTGTTGATTTTTGTTATTTTATAAGAAACCTTTAAAAAAAAAGTTAAACAGACTTCAAATAAATCGTCCAACTGCTAATTATTCAGAGTTGCTGTTGCTTTAGTTGACAAGCTATTCCCAACACAAAAAAAATATGAAAATCGGAGTTGTGGTTGGACATATGTACATAAAAAAATTTAAATACTTGTACACGAACATAGAACCTTCTCCGTCTTGGAGGCAGTTAAGAAACGTTTGCCTCCAATCATTAAATTGTTTGTTTTAGATCTTCCATTAAAAACTTGCAAGGCTATATATAATAAAATGAACTTTTGATTTAATCGTAGTAATTGTAATCGTAAATTTTAAACAAACTATACATAAAGCATTAATTATAATTAAATGTTTGAAACATAATGCCTCCTACTTTGGCATGGTTCCAGGTGGCAATTCAGTTCAATATTATTTCGCTTACTCGCCGCAATTGCCTCTTGCGTGCGGACAAAGGATGTGACAACCCTGAATGCCGACAACCGGAATTTGTGTGCACTCACGATAAACGCAATTTGGTAAAATGGAGAAAATGGACTACAGTTACTAGCTCCGCTATATTTTGTGTACATTGCGAAATGGCAACATTTTGGCGACTCTTAGTTTCATTCAACAATTTCATCTTACGTATTCAAATATTTTTCATGTTTAAAACATTTTTACATGGAAAGCTAATTGACATCCCTATCACGCTGCTGCTGATATGTTCTTTGGCCAAATGGCAAATTATCGACTTTATTAATGGCATTAAGTACTTATATATTACGATAAGTCCACCTGTCCGCTTTATCAATGTTTATGTTATTCACTTCTGCACCACAAATCTTATAAATATATGATATTGAAATTCAAGGTTCACTTGATAAAAATTTACCTGTACTTGATTGATCAGTCGTATTACGCTATATGATTGACATTTAAACAGTTCTCTAATTTACGAGACTATCACTTTTAATACTGCTAATATCCAGGAAAATGTAAAATAGTAGGAGAGTAGAAGTGTAGAGGACATTTCACGGGGAAAGAAAATAATAATGAAGTTGGTTAAAAACCAGTTTTGTCCTTATGAGAGTCGAATTAAATATGGCTGTTGGAAATATTTCCAAATATATTCAATAATATTAATTAAAACACAATAATAAACAATATATGCAATAGTAATTTGATGTATTAAAAAAAATAAAGTAATTAGTTAACACAATTCAGTGAAATAGATGTATTAGATTAGGTTGTAATAACAACTTAATATACGCCATTAACCTTGAACTACGATTGAATTTCTTAAGCTTCTGGTTGTTGTAGGAACAACAGGTGGACGATGTGAACATTAGAACTCACGGCTTGGATTCAGTCCCTTTGTAGTATAAGGAGCAAGGACGTGAAACTTAGATTGCTATAACTATGGCACTTTATAAGTCCCCGATAGACCAACGGGGTATAATACCTTCACTTCATTTATTTTCGATAACGAGGAATTCGTGCCCGGTAGTGGGCCACATTCGGGAAAGTAGTTCTGCTACGACGTCAGAATCTTTTAAATTAAACCTTCAGCGCTGAATCTTCCAAATTGTAGAAATGATAATTTATTTGATGTAAACTTTTCTTCACACACTCAGAGTTTTCAATTTCTGACAACAAATCACGGCACTCGAGAGAAACGGGAAAAGTTTATCCTTTGACGTTGATGTAACATCAAAAATTATTTTTTATTGTTAGGATGTTTACGGTTTTACGTTTGTTTAAAACTTTTAGACTTGTTGGATTACCTAATTTAGAATTACATAAATTAATTTAGGTTGCCTCGGCTGCCCCATTTCAAAACCTAGTAAGGACTTAAAGCGAAATTTTACAGGAGAGCGCATAAACGTGAAAAAGGTCAGCCTATGAAAAGTATTCATTTTAGGTAAAAAAAATAGCTATTGGTTTTATAAAATACTAAATAATGAAAACGTAGTACTAACAATATTTTAATATATATGTATATTACATACTTTAGGTCCCTTACTAACTTTAATAATTGACACAAGATAATTAGGTTAGGTTAGGTTTTTAATATATCTGCTTTCATGTTAGTTTAAGATGTTGGTGTTTTTGTATTTGGTAGTGACTTCCTAGGTTAACAAGATTATGCAATAAAACGATTTTTGTAAAAAATGTCCCATACTAGGTTTTGAAATAGGACAGCCGGCCTTTTTCTTTTTATATGTATTCATATATAATCTTCGGATTGTAACTTCTTAACAACTTGACTAAAGTCATATTCCCATATTTTTTTTTCAAATGGATGCCATGATCTGATCATTTTGTGTCTGAGGGCCCCATGACTGCTAGTTCACGTACGTCAGTTGTAGTTATATAGACGCTTCACCGCAGATACTAAAACGAGTGTTTTTGGCATTGCTAAATATAGCCTGATTTTATTCTAGCATGTATTTAGCCGAGAGGCACGCGCTTATAACATCGCAAGTCCAAAGAGACCTTTTATGTTGAGTGAAGCTTTCGATCGACGTGGAGAGCTTGCGAGTTAGTAAATTTGTAAATGTATGTATACTATGCTTGCATCATTTTATTTAAATAGGACAAGAGGGAAGTTTTGTATACAGGAAATGTACGGTTTTATACGAGAAAGCTACGGTTTTATATTATTATTGAAAATAAACTTTTTTTAAATATATTATTGTAAGACCGTACTTTTTGAAAACAACTTTTTGAAAACGTTTACTATTTTTATGTTTATTATTTCTGTTAAACTTGACGATTGCTTAAGTTTCATTTCTTCAAACGTTCATCAATTCTAAATAACAACTAGCGAGGTCCTTTACGGGTATACGTAAAACGAGAAAATAACTTACATATTTTCTTCAATTTAAATTAAATATTCCCAACCAAAGCCATGTTCCGTTATAAACAGCCAACTTTGGGATTATTTTTTCAAGGAATCCTGAAAATAACATAACCCATTGCTGCGAGTTCTTAATTTAAATCGAACCCATGTGACCGATACGATTACCCACATCAGTCATTATGTTAGATTTCATGTGGCGCAGTGAAAAGGCCCCATACTTGGTTTTATTCGCGGTTTTATGCAGTTAATCGTATCACAAACTCCTTTTATTCCTTGTAAGTAACAAAGAAATAAGGGTGACTGTTCCACTGATCTTATACTTGTATACATACAATACGAACAGGTCGTAAGTCGACGACTCGACGTGAATCCCACAGGTCAATAGAATACATCTATCCAAGTATTAAGTTTCTGAAAGGTATCATCTCTCCTCCTAAATAACGGTTAGTATACGACACGTTTGCCTCATGAAAATTCCATACGACCGGTGACCGCATCCGTTGGAATAACTGTCCAAAATCCCATTTGTGAAGTAATGGATTTACAATTCTATTACTAGTAACCCGGCCTCGTTTCAGTTAAGACAATCATGATCTCGAATTAACAAATTTTCACCTCACCCGAAAAAAAGTTTCTTGTTTTTATCAGGCGTTTAATAATTTTTTTTTATGTAAATGCCGACAAACGAATCACCTGATGGAAAGTGGTCACCGTAGCCCATGGACATAAGCAACACTAAAGGCATTACTGATGCGTTGTCTGCCAAGAAATAAGAAGAAAGAAAGTAATGGCACTCAAGCCCGCATTAGGTATCAGCGCAGCCCGCTGACTCAAGCAGAAGGGTGGTAGGTAGCCAGGCCGGCTTCACGAATGATAATAATACCAGTAATTGTATCAGTGACTTAGTAATAATATTGATAATATAACTCTTACAAGAAGCCCTACCACCAAGTGAGTATTGTATTTAATTTTACTCCATACAACCAAATGTTTTTTGAGATTATCGCGTTCAGACAAGCCTTATATTTGGCTTCGACTGTACTGTTTATTGTTGAATCGGTAATTGTTATTTAGTTAATATATAAATAAAACTGGTCAATTCTGAACTGATTTTCCATTTTCTATTCAGGTATATTTTCCTCTTTGTTTAGTTTAAAATTGGCATAAGTACTGTGAAACAGCGAGCGTATTCGGAATTCTCATCGGATGTAAGAAACACGAAAAGGGCTAGTTCATCGGAATAAACAACTTGAGTATTGTTTATTTCGACACGTCTACTTAAAATCTTAATTGAACTCCCACAGACGGAAGGGATATATTTTAATACTGCAAGGTATCGCGCCCACCTTTTGGGCTGCGGGAAAATCAATACCCAGAGCATAAAATATGTAAACGCTGTTATGATTGTAACTTTTGATGATAATGGATAATAGAACAGAACTACTGGTAACGTTCAGGTATACTCCACGACCACGGCGTGTCGCATCGATTTGATGGGTGACCATTAATATTTGTAATAAATTCCCAAGAGACGCGGGACAGCTGTGTAGCTTATAAGAAATGGTTTGTTATATTCTATAAGCCGTGCAGATGAATCATTGAAGTTAATGGCACTTGTGTGAAAATTAGTAGTAAGGCGACCAATATTACTATCATGAACATCCCCAGATACCTATTATATGGATATATAATCCGAATATGGTAGATGAAACAAAAATGGTGCGAAAAAGCAATTAGTTGGTGCTTACATAAATCATTTATTTCGATTCTATTTGACTGACCATGAATGGTTTGTGCTATAGTTTTTGTTTTACTTATTTGATGTTAATGCTACATTATAATGCTATGCTGAAGTTAAAAGACAATGTAGTTCTAGGACGCAAAGCGGACTAAACTTAATGAAAGGACTTGAATTATAATTGGATGAGAACACCGACGCGGTCAAGCGACCTCAGGTATTCACGTAAAGCTTTGGCTAGGAGAGCAATTAAATTATTGTTACATTGCAGATATAATATGCTAATGGAAGCTTTCAAAACGATCTAAAATGAACTGAACTTTTAACTTTTGTGAAGCACCTGCAAATATCCATCACGACTTCTCAGTCAGCGACTTCATTTTATAGGTCGTCATAGTTATCTAACAAATTTAACAAATTTTTATAATCCTGTTCTACATTGTTAACGTGAAAATAATTTTCTTTATAATATACAATCATTTGAAAAATTTCTTTTATGCGCGTGACGACTGAAGACTTAAAAACCTCGAGTTTTTCTAACAATGCGGACCGGCGGTGGACACGAGTGGAGGGTATTGATAAGTACAGTTTTGAAACAAGAAATTTTTCTGTTTAGTGGGCCCATCACGTTTTAACATACATAAATAATGTCTCAAAAAATGTTTTTCTGGGTTTTTGTGTTGTTTAGAAAATTTCAAAAAATCTTACAGGTGTTTTGGAGCAAACAACAAACAGCAAACAAGTCGACAAAAAATCACAGAAATACTGACGGACAATTGTACTAAATATTATAACATTAAGTATCGGCTACATACAATATTTCACTTAAATATTTGTTATCATGTTTTTATTTTATGAGTATATTAATGTTTGGGTTATTTTAGTCAATTTATTGGTTTAGATAAATCATAAACACTCAAGGAAAAGATCTTCTATAAGTTGAATAAAAATAAACTGTCTCAATTTTTAAAATCAAAACCTTTTTAGACAAAGAAAGATAAAACTTTTGAACTGTCATTATGTAAGGGGTCGACGAGTAACATCTTATAGATAAGAGCCCTCTCGGAGACGTCTAACGTCGATTACATTTGGAACATAATAAGGATTTATACATTCAAGAATAGGGATGTTTTGTTATACAATTTAATATTTGCTCGTGATGCAATTAAAATATTGATCTGTTCTATAGTTTAAATTTTATGTAAAATAACCATAGAACTTTTTATACATGCTTTTACGATTTCAGTCAATTAGATTTTATTGAATTTATTGTTAATAATAAAACAATTTTAGAAATATAATTTTATTAAGATTTAATATAATACTACATATACATATACATAAATTACGTATAAACTATATTTTATACGAGTATCAAGTGATAACAGAAGATCATACATGGCTAAAATTAAACGGATGAGATTAAGTAGGTACATAACGCAGATTGCTGACGCTTCATTTTGCTGATGATTTTCACTGCCTATTACTGCTGTCATCGGTGAGATAGTTTAGAGCTTTATTTTATCACGTTGACCAAGCTTTGCTTGACGTTTTGGAAAACAGACAGGTTTACAGGTTTCATCACTGCTTTTCTTTACTGCAACTAATGGTAATAAAATTTTAATGCGCACATATCTGAACAATTAGATGATTGTGCAGAATTTGAAACCTGACCCTCTTGCGGGAAAATAATAGGCTTTTCCCTTCCACTTATAATTCCCTTATAATTGTAGTTAAATTATAAAGAGTATTAAATATATACATAGACTAATATTGAGCACAAATAAAAACAAATTTTAAAAACGTTAACACATTTACACCCCCTCAGTAGGGTTCCCTGTGTTGCGTGTCACATGGACGTTCATAAAATTTACACCATAAACATCCATGACCCGGGAACAAACATTTATCTGTCACACACATGTCTGCCCCGGCCGTAAATCGAACACGGGACCCCTTGTAGGGTAACTACTAATTATTATTTATCGTCATCTACTTTTGCTGTTGGTCGTTCATCCCTGACACATAGAATACATTAGTTATTTCAGGGTATTAGATAGTTGTAGTCTACAGAAAACTAGAGTAGAAATCTTGATACACTCCAAAAAATATTCGTATAAACTAACACATTTAAAGATTTGATTTTTAAATTAAAATTTTCATATTTATTTTTAAGACGAACTATGTATGTTTATACGCTATGTTTAAAAAAATAGGACAATATTTGAAAAAGTGAGATACGATAAAATAGTGAAGGAACTGTTTCAAAGAGAAATTCATTTTTATCGATTTAAATAAAATATGTCACTAAAAATAATGGTCTTTTATGCAAATATTTCTATCCAATATTTAAAATAAATTCTTTATTTTCATTTGGCATTTTTAACCAATTAAAAAAATTTAAGAAATAAGTAGTTTCATTTTTGATCTCCTGTGACTAATAAAAAAAAAACAAACATTATCATTATATAAAAATATTCTTTCGAAGCTTGACGTCTGTGATTTTATAACTAAACAATTTTGTAATAACGTATAATTAATTGAACTTTTAGAGAGATAAAAGAGTTCGAAAGTTAAAAGCCTTAGATCATCTTCAAACAATTCGTCCAATTGTCAAAGTGCCATGCGGTCATTAATATTTATGTTATATATACGAAGACAATAAATTTTGATTGCATGTATATATTCGCAGATAAAGAATTAAATTTTTCATGAAATTTATAAGTTTGTGATGGTTACACCCCAGACAAACTGTGCAAAGTACTTCCTATCTATTAAGTTCTCCATAATATCAACCATAGAATAATGAGATGAAGAGATGGAACGTAGAATGTCGTCAAGTTTTCACAAATTTGGTTCATGTTTCAATTGAAGTTGTAGACAGACTTATAGGACTTCTAACCTTGCTGTAACTATGTGGGTTCTAAGTCTATTTTGATAGTAGTAACTACGGAAACTTAGCAAATTTGACAGATAGGTGAAAGTGGAACGGAAAATTGTTATGGAATGTAAGGGGTTTCATCCATCCTAAAGTGCAAGCCAATGTCCGATGTTTTTGTCGGAATCCATTAAAAAGCGTTTTGTAAATATCTTAATTATTATTTTTCAACGCACCATCTCTTTACCAATCTATAGTCTACCGATATTATAAATAAAATATTTAGATACAGTTGTTTCTTGTATGTTGCCAGTGTCATTGATCAAATGTTCAAAGTAATCAAGCGTGAGCTTTGAAAACTCTCAAGCATCAGGAGGACCCTCAAACTCCCCTCACTCACGTCAATGTGGACATTGTTAGTGTATTATTAAAGTATATATGTATATTTAACAGATCTCGTCACCATGAAGAGATAATTTAGTACATTATCCTGTATTCATTTGTTTTAGTTATCTTATTCGAGATGTATGTAGATTTTTTTAGTATGTGTACGTTTTTTTTTTACGTTCAAATAATGTACTTGTAACATAGGGGACCTAGTCCATCAAACATTATTATAAAATAATTATTAAAGTATGAATAATTTCGCTTTATAAATATAGAATTTGTCAATAGTGATAAATGATTTCTTTAAAGGAATATATTGCGTGAATGTCAGTCTCGCAAACTGTTGATGTAAATTTAATATACTAACTACTATATGTATGTATATATAATTAAGCTGTAGTGTTTGTTTGTTTGATCACGCTAATCTCTGGAACTACCAGTCGGATTTGAAAAAATATTTTTGTATATGATAGCCACACTCTTAAGGAAGGCAATAGGCTATATATCTAGCATTACGCTGAAGTTCTTGCTTTGGCCTTAAATATTGATATTTCTAAGTAAGTCGGAAGAAAAAGCGCTATCGAACAGCATTATTAGCGTGCGCTGAGGTAATGGCTAATTACACGTAAGTACCATGCACTACAACGATATTAGTTTATAGTAGATCTAAAAAATGTCCGCGACACTATATATTTATCTCTTACAAATAAACCACATTAAGGCATTTTAAGTCAAATAATTTATTATTTTATTACGAAATCTGAGGCCACCAAGTTTATGTAACGGAAGCAGACTTCAAATAAATTTTTTCGGATCAATGTTATTTATTATTGCTTTAGTTTTGACTGGACTAGCTGTAGGCAAACGGTACTGATCTCTTGAATTTCGATGTTACCCGCAGATTTATCTTTCAGTTTTGAAATAATATAATACCCTGTGAAGGTATCGTTTGACGTTAACTACAATAAATAAAGCAAAAGGGTAGACATCCAAGTATGTTGGAATAGATTTAAACCAATGTATGGCTATAATGTATAAATATCATGGCCAATTGTATGTTGAATTATTTATATCTATACATTTATATATATATACATATTAATACCCCATGGATATAAAACTAAAAATGCTTTATATACTGAAATGCTAGGTTCGTTCTTAGCTTTAAGTTATACGATGGGTGACAGAGATGCACATATAGATAGATACATATGAACCTCTATTGCGACATAAATTAATCATCATAAACAACCACACACAAATGAAAAAAATATCGATACCGCCATATTAAAGTCGTATTTCCTATAATCGAACGATATATTACGTCTCCATAGCATTCTGACAAAAATGGTCGCACTTATGATTCGGTGTGCGTACTGCTGTTCAGACTTTCAGTATCTGGATCAAATATGAAATGAACACGGAAATATGATTTATACATTATAATCTAATTTTAACTGATCGCTTTCTGTACATGAAGAATATATGAGAAAAACTACAATTAAGGGCCTTTCTTAACGCAATAGAACCTAACACGATAGATTTTAGTTTATGTCTGTTTTTAGTACGTCTGTGCGCGTAAATCTCAGAAATGGCTTAACTGATTTCGTTTTCGTTTTCACTAATATATGCATTACGCATATAATGCAGTAAGCATCACTTAATATTACAAGTTAGTTTCATTGCAATCGTCAATAAATAAAGAAGTTATAAATTAAATATTTTTAATTCATAAAACGAGAACAACCCAGTCCTAAAACAATGCAGGTGCTATTTCGAAACATAAAGCGTTTTTCTGAAGCAAAGCAAGGGTGGTTTGTAATAACTAGTACTTTATAATAACATTGTCCTTTGTTGGTTCACAGCTGGACATAGGCCTTTACTAATAGGCGTCACGCTGGCCTGTTTCCCTTGGACATAAGCTGTCCTCTTTAGGTTACCTGTCTACTTCATGACAGCTCGTTTTTTTTGTCCTCTTTTAAGGCGTGGTTATCACTTAAGAATATTTTTTTACAGTAGTTATAAATCTTTCAAATCTTTCCTACCCATTCCTACCCATTGCCACTGGAGCCGCTTAATTCTGCTAGCTACGTATGTATTTGGTCCAAGAGTAGATGTCATAATCAATAATAAATTATTATTTAAACGATATGAAACTTTTAAATTTAATGCCTCTGGAAAATAACAATTTAGATCTAACGTAAGGATATAAACAATCGTATACTTTGCTTTGAGGGGTGTTTCACCCTTTTTAAATATGGAAGGTTTTCTTTATCCGTTTTTTATTTCCCCTGTCGAGGATAATTAAAATATCTTCCAGGCGGCGAACCCACGGCGTTCTTTTTATAAAGGAGAACAAACTGTGGTGTAATTTACACTCTTGAATTTCTTTGTGTTCTATGAAAGGTGAAAACGCGGAATTGCTTGAACAAACCTTACTTAATGGAGCCCTTCATGATAATAACTTGCAATTTGTTACAGCAACACAGTGCGACGAAAATAATATGATTTTTTCGTTTACAACATTTTGTTTTGAAAAATGTACTTTATTTTAAACATTACTTGGTTTTCTTTACATTTGTATTTTATTCTATTCAAATATTCTCATAATATATAAAGTTACAGAAGGTACTCTAAAAGCTTTCTGAACTTTCAGCAATTAGGCATAAGCTCCGATTGTTATTTGATCGTTAGGGATCCAAAACTAGAATCTAGTACAAGAATTACATACTTCTGTGGACTTTGGCTTTTAACTACGTAACACTTTGTTACTGTGTAAAATCCCTGACAAGCGAATAAACTTAGCACGTGCGTGTGGAGCTCGTTCAGGGGTAATTAGGGACGCGCGATCACTTCGCGGAAACTTTACAAAACATTAATGAAGGCTTCCATGTTTCCTGTCGTGTTAAAATTTTAGTGTGCTGCACGATACCTAATGCATATCCATATGCCTTTAACGATAATTACCTACATAATATACGAGACCTTATGCCGAAAACCCCAATTAGGTCAACATTCGACCATTCATTATCATTAAATACCTATCGTTGTTTTAAATTATTTTTAATTGATAACAATAAACTAAAATAAAAAATTGATAACGGTTGACAAACAGGAGAAAATGATACTGTTTCGTCATTGTCTATTTATATATAGATATTAGCGGCTCCTCTGACTTCGGGTTGAAAAAATAAATATACATACATTCAAAATGTTTTTTTTCCTCCTGATTAAACATCATTAGGTTTACTGATAATTTATATAGCCTATCATCTGCACAATCACGTGTTCTCACTACATACCAATTTTCATTACGATTGGTCAAGCCGTTCCTGAGTTATAGCAGGACATACAGAGAGACAGACAGACAAAAAAATCGCAATGGTCAAATTGATGTCATTAAGCCATAAAACGAATACTTATAAAGAAATTTGACAAAGAAATGTAATGTACGGACAGGCATTACATATTTATATAAGTACAAAAGCTGTTCATGCCAAACAAATACATATAAAGTGGTCATTTTGCGCCGGGCACAGTGTATAATTAATTGCTCAACATAAACGAAGTAGGTGGGGGCCGCTAGTAATTAATAAGACATACGTTTTTTCTTTAAGTACATAAATTACAACTCATTAAACAGCAAAGTTACATAACCTATAAATTATAAAAAAAAAACTATAGTACTGTTACGGCGCGCGCACACACACAAACACACACACACGTACATACGGTAAGAAACAAATATATATAGCTGCAGAAGAAATACGAAAATAAGGATTTAATTTTCTCGTATGGTATCCTTAATGTCTACCGATATCATATATAGCTTGTTATTATATCATTATCATATTATCTTCTATAGGGTGAGGATGTGGGAGTCTTAGACTTCATCACCACATACCATCAGATGGGTTTGTTGTCAAGCATTAACTTATTTTATCTAAAAAAATATATTACGTGTTCTTCCTATTTACTAATTCTCGTCGAGATCGGTTGACACGTTTGTGAGTTATAGGAGGACACACAGACAGACACACAAAAATTTATAAAATGGTAGAATGGTAGAATCAGTCATAAAACAAGTTTTTAACACATAATACGTTAAGTATGTCAATAAAATTAAATTTTCATTCCAGAGCCTACAGATTTATATAGTTTTATTCGTCGGTGCGTTTGTTACTTGTCACGTACCTGTTGAGTGTCTAGACGGAATGAGATCACATTAACATAATGTATCTTTTCGTTGAGATGGTGGTTGACAGTTATGATAGGATTCGTGAGGCGGCGCTGGAATGTTAGTTAACTTAATGATGTCTAATCAAGGCAAATAATGGTAAATGTGTAAGACTCATGCATATATAATTAATAGTCCAACCCGAACAAATTCAGAGGATGCAGCTAGTATATACCTATATAAATTATCGTATAGGATGTTGATTCGCTTTTTAGGAATTCTTGAAATCTAGTAGTGCATACTTTAGAAAAGATGGCATACGAGTACATGGCTGTCGGGCGTAATTGATAAATAGATTAAAAATAAATTGGCTTAGGCAATTGAATGCTCTGCTGGCTGTCTACGTTAAAATAGGTATAAATATTCGTAGATGATATTATGTCCTAAAATATCTTAACTTCGTGTTTAAAGAATTTTAGAAATGGTTTATAAATAGTATAAAAAATGACATAAAAGTACTTGTACTTGTACTTGAGTGCTGTAACGGACATCTTTATAAACTAAGAATATCTTTTCCAAATCAAAAATTGTGAAGTCTATAATAAAATGTATAACGTGGCGCTGTCTGATACATAGAACATGCTGTGTAATAATTATTTAGCTTCAGCTATCGTATAGAAGAAATTAGGTATATTACGATCTTTATTAGACTTTTGCCATATTATATAGATTTGCCACAGGAAAATTACAGGGAAGAAGATTATTCAATTAGTATTAATTTAATAACAATGAATTTCCGCAAAGTAACGCCTGATACTATCAACTATAAAAAGATTTATTCGGTACATTCATACGGAACCGTCTTTGAGTTGGAGACGGTATTCAGAGTTTTTATTATAACAGTCTGTCTTTTTGTGTCGTTTTCAAGAAACGGAATGTATTTTTAATGTTCTTATAAATGTTACAAAGTATTCTTGGCATATAGAGTACGCTCCGCTTCAGAAAAACTATGCCTTAAGTTTATAAAAAGGACGCGCACCAGAAACAATTGCTATTAATTTTTATGAAGCATTTAATCAATTTCATGGTTTTCCCATTTTATTGTTTTGGGGTCCGATTTGCTATTTTAGAAACATCTTTATTTGTTGGAATAACTGCAACTTTTATTTAGTTCACTGTTGACAGAATTTGAATGCTTAAATTATTCTGTGTGACAAACGGGCAAGTGTTATTTAAATCTGTAGTGTAGTAAACAAAAAGTGTGTTATATAGTATGTTCCATACAGGTTCTGGCTTATTATATTTTTATTATTATTTATATATTATTTATATTATTATGTTATATATATAT
>PDGT01000021.1:3751162-3793482 GCA_003671415.1 Megathymus violae
TATTATTATGTTACCGTTTGAACGACTCGCACTCCAATATAGAAAATACTGAAAGTATTAAAATATACCATACAGCGTTCTTATTAAATGTTTAATCTTAGCAATTTTTGAAAAACGTGTTATTCAAATTTGTAAAGCGTTAACTGTAGAAGAGTTGTTAAACAACTACTAGCTAGACAGGTATAAAACCGTTCACCATTTTCGTTATATCGAGAGACGTCGAGATAAAATTGGGCGGTGCATAGCTTAGCGACCTCCAACAAAAGGGTGATACCCTAGTACTAGTCCATTCCCATCGTTGCCTCGTCTGTTAATTAGCAGAATACATTGAGTCCATTATACACTTAAGTTACCGTCTTAATTTTATTTATTTAAAACTTTATATTCTCATCTAGAAGTAACAAACAGGTTTCTTATCTAGAAGTAACAAACAGGTTTAAACAGAGGACGGATGCCTAAAGACATTCTCTCCCAGTTAATGCATGATGGTAGTAGCGTCGTGGTACGTCAAAACAATAATCAACCTTAATTATTAATGTTGCTGAGTGTTAGTTAACGTATAATATTTAAATAGTAACAAGTGATACTTAAGTGTTTTAATATGTAATCTCTCAGCATCATCAGAAACTCATAGTTTTTATTATTAGAAAAAAGTATAAAGCTTAAAAACACACACATAAATGTATATATATCGTTTTGTCTGCAAATTTGTTTTCGCAGATATTTCAATAGTTTCAAGTTTTGTTTTAACATAGTTCACCACCGCAAAATTTATTATATATTTATCAATATATATTATGCAAAATTTATGATTTAACACAACACTCACAAATAATAATGAATAATTGTCAGATTTACATAACCTATAAATTAAAAAAAAACTTTGCACTATTACGGCACACAAATGTAAAAAAAAGAAGAATATGGCTGCCGCAGAATGTTTTTTTTTGTATGATAGTTTATCACATATGTTCTTGCTATACGCTAATTTTCATTTTTGAGTTATAGGAGGAGAAAAAACAACTTAGAAAATAGTAGAATTTGGGTCAACGAGTCATAAAACGAATATTTATCACATTTTAAAAATATGTCAATAAAATTAAAATTTCAGAGGGAGCCTACAGATTTACATAAGACTATAGGTATAAGCGATTATTTAAGTTAAGAAGCCTATATTTTATCATCTATAATTTCTCTGTAATTGTCGTCAAAACAATGTAACCCATCCGTACGCCGTGGCGCCAGCGTGTACTTTAATCACTCACATAGGAGCCATCACGACGTTATCACATGCGAATACGCTGGGTGTTTTACCGCCACTGAGATCGATAACGGGAGGGAGGTCTTATTAAGTTTCCATAGTTGTGTAGAGGCGGGAAGGATGGTAATGTTGATGTGAATGTTTAATATATTAGCGTAATCGTATTTCATTGTCAGTACGGAGTAAAAAGCTTCACCCATCCTGAAGACTCAACCAACTTCGCCTGTTCTTGTTGCATTTTGTTGAACAACAGACGAATCAATAAAACGTTCACACACTCACCTCCCCGCAATAGGATTCGTTTTGTTGCAGGTGCCACGGACATAAAAATAGAACGTCAAAAATATCCACGTCCTGGCATTTATCTGTCACACAAACGTCAAGTCCAGTTGGGTGGGAATCGAACCCGGGACTGGTCGTTCAATAGGCAGTGTTTCGCAATCTCGACTACGAAGTCGTCAAAATCAATTATCGCTGCTTAGTTTCACCCTAATTAAATCCCCCAGTATTCGTGCGTGACGTAGGCCTCTACTGTCTGTACTACAAGTACCTAACACTTTTTGTTTAAAGTCTCTCTAGACTCTAGATGTTTGCTTCAATATGTTTCGGATGCAATTTTCGAGATCAAAATAAGAAGCCGATTTCTCACTTCCATTACGGTTCAGGGCACCCTTGTTGTTATATGGCCACGCGCAATGGTGAACACTTACTACCGGTCCGTCTGCTCGTTCATTTGTCGAGTATTGACACAAAAATGTGAAAGCTCATTAACTACTTGAACCTTGTTGTGTGTTTGATACACATCAGCGAGCTGCGAGCGATTTTGTTCAAGTAAAAGTGTATGCAATGAAAGATAATCTGATATGCAGTTTATACGGCACATAATCAGACTGAGATAGAGGTCAGTTTAATTTATTTAAGTACCTTTTAAATCGCCCATGCCGTAGGCTTGCGTCCTTTGGGTGATGGTAAGTTTTAAGCAACTGCGGGCGTGGTTGGTAGTGGCATGGATGACCGTTGGTGGCAAAATTTCATGTGTGCTTATGTGCCTCGGAGGACGCGTTATGCGGTCGTTCCCGATTTATATCGTCTGATAGCAATCGTTTAGCTACGTTGGACGTCTTTGAGTAGCATAAGAACTTCCGGTACTTGACTTGGCCATTGACCCCTCCACCAATGCTCACTGGAGCATTCGTCGTCGATTAAGCTCTAAGTTTCCTCAGTTATAACGAGAGACACGTGCCCTGCTACTTGGCGGCCATTAGCTCACGCAATTAGTCCTGTAGGAGTTATGACTTAACCCCATTTTATTATCTGTCTCAGAGGAGACTGTGGTACTTTACACAGTCGTATTTCGCTCAATATTACATTACAGCAGTTGATCTTTTTTACGAGAAAATTATCATGTAAGGTATAGTTGATTTATGTCCCTGGTGGTAAATGGTTACGTTGCTTATGGACTTTCATATCATTAATGACTTACCGGTCGAGAATAAAGCGACGGGTTCGAATTTGGAAGGGCCATATCTTAGGAATATCATTGAATGGTACTTCCACATTTTATAAGTACGACAACGCCGTAGGAAGCTTCTTGAAACTATAGTGGACGGGTACCAGTTGTCAATATAGTGGTGTGATGGTAGAAGTTAGCCACCGGTTAATCCTACCTTATAACATGCCCATTTCATTTCTCATCTCTTTTCTTGATAAGCAATACAGAGTCACATCCAATTAATTGAAAGAGTAGTTTCATTTTGCCATCAAAAATAACACTACATGCCAACTACGATATCGATAACTACATTGAACGGAATATGTAAACTTTGTCACAACAATTTGGTGTGTCGTTCGTACTTTGTGAATATTAACCATTAAGAATACTGATGAATAATTGCCAACGTACAAAAGTTAAGCCTATTAAGCCTATTCAATAATTGTTTGTTTGTATTTTGGGTTGCAATTTTGTGAGATATTAAGCATAGGTAACAGAATTTTATTTGGCAGTAAAAGAAAATGACCCTCTAAATATTTTTTATGGTATTCGTAGTTTCTTTTAAACCCGTAGATTTACTTTGTATAGTTTACTTTTTATAGGATGACTCGTATCTATGTATGTTGGTGAAAATTGTCACCAAAACTATTAAACAGAAAAGTTGGAAATCGAAACACATAATATTATAAGATGACATGAACATAATAACTACATAATTAAGTATAGCGTAGGACATATTTAATAAAGAATAGTTATGAGTTATAAATAATAAATATATAAAGTTATTTTTATTATATATATATATATTCAACACGAAATTCTAACCAATGCGAGTTTTATTTAGAGATGACAAGTTGTTTTGTCAATCTAAGAGTATTAAAAAATGTACGCGAGTAGCTTTTTCATTAATTAGGTAGAAATCTACTGATGAAATATACCCAGAAAGTAATCTATGTATAGTTATATTATAAAGTGAGTGTGTAAATTCCCTAAGATCATATGTACCTCTACTCGGAGCGTAATCTCTGGAAGCATTTGAAAGGTTATTTTACCAATTGAAAGATCATAATTCCGGATGGATAAATGCTTATATACGTATGGGCATATAGTATGTAATTAATAGGCTATTATCACAAAACGTTGTTATCTTATTAATATCACTCTTGTAGGTTAAGTGCACTTTTCATTAAGGGAAGGGCTTATGGCGGTTGTTAAATTCTCAACCCTTTGAGAACAAGATATCTGTCACGGCGTTTTTGTTATCTCTTGATACAAAAAATAAGTTTGAAACAAAAAATAAATCACTTCCTTCGGTAAATGAAAACATCGTAAGAAAACTTGAGTTCTCCTTAATGTTCTTAAAGGTGTAACAAGTCTACAAACACGCACATAATGGGATTATTATAGGTTCCAATGAAATTACATGGACATTCGGAATACGGACCAGAAACCCAATTTATCCATAACATTTTTATACTTAGAAACAACTTTATAGAAGTAGCGTATGGACCAGCGAGAAAATAAACGATATAATTTCAATTTCCTATCCCTTTTAACACAGGAAGTAGTTTGAAGATATCCTACAAAGGTAAATTTGCTGGCGGTGTTTATCCCATGTATAAAATTGCATCTCTTATATGCTCTAAGACAACGGTTATAAAGAATTGCCGCAAACCGAAGATTGTTTCAAAGTAAAGGCAACTGGCGTGGCGATACATTATATAAAAATTGAAATATTATTATAAGAAAATTATTTTAAAACTTAAAAAATAATTTTAATGATAAAAGTTACTACTTTCTAATAGAGTGGCTTTAATAAAATTTTAACTTTCGCTTTGAGTAGCAAATTGTGCAAATTAGCTTGAAAATGTAATCGTACTCGTAGTTCTGTTTCACTCCGAAGCAAACTTGGCACCAATTTCGGGAATATTGCAAGTCGTTTCAGCCTATGGTTTTGATCAGCGTGTCTAGGCTTGCTAAGCTGCCTCAGATTACTGTCAGCGTCTCATTAAATGTCGAATGGAATATTCTGTATAGAATGGTATGTTGTTATCGCAGCACGGAGATTCATTAACGTTCGAGTATTTATCTGATATTATACAATGATTTGTTACCTTAAAGTACCTACTAAGATAATTTGACAGAATAGTAACAACGTTTTTAAGTTTTGTATTCAGTTTAAGATTTATTTTAATTTAAAATATAGTTCTTATAAAACGTGAAACTATAACAAAAGATAGAAAAAAATAAAAGCAATGGTCATAATCATACATATAATGTGTGTGTAACAAATTAATTACAGTCCAAAAAATATGTTAAAGTAATTAATTGTTTTAGTTACCTAAGTCGGCAGATCCACTGTTGATGTAATTTTTAAATATCCACATATGTATGCCTCAAGGCAACATAGATTTTTCGTTCTTGGCGATAACACGTCTTTGTACTCAACGCCAGCTCGGTACACCCCGGGGAATATGGCGCTATATGGTAATAATAGTGATATGATTACAAGTGTGGTGGTGTGTGTACTCTCAAGATTCTTTTGTGTGTCAAGAGACGAAATATAAGACTGACGGCGTAATAAAGAGAAGTTTAGTATATTCACTATTATTATTTATATTTATTATATAGATGTGTATTTGGTTATAGTTGTTATTAGGGTGGTGAAGCGTGACAACGTTTATGATAATATTCTTTGAAGAAGTATTTCTCTCATATCACGCAAAATACATACGAGTAATTGTCGTTTTTTAATACTATACTCGAACAAACGAATGAAACTTACTTTGCGGTCAACAGCTGTAGATTCTACTTACACTAATGATGCTCCGATTTGGGGCGAAACACTTGTTGGTGATAGTATATCTATGTTGGTTTCTACATTTATTTAATTTAATTATGTAAATGTGCCGCTTATTGCTCAGAGGTAGGTGCTACGTATGTCTAAAGGTATCCAAATACTGTAATTTCGGTTTGTAATCAATTCTAATAATACAAATGGAATATCTTAGAGAAATTTTAATGTAATTAAATAGAGGCCAAAACATATATATTTAGGATTTTTTTTTGTCTGTTAGACCACGGATCACACTTAAACCACTGAACGTGTTTGAATGATACATTGAATATTAGTAACATATAATATTATAGTAGGCTATAATCTAGGATATTTTTTATCCCGGGAAATGGATCGGCTTTCGTGGAATAGAAAATAAAATTTGATATGGACATTCTTTTGAGAGCACACAAGTTTGCTGAACGAAGCGAGAGCGGGTTAGCTACTTGTTATTAATAAGATAAAAATATAATCTATTGGATTCTTTTGTGGCCATGAACCATCGTCTCGACAAAACGCCAACACGATAATATATATGAAAATAACAATTTATATATGAAAACTTACTGTGATAACTTGTATTTATTAATTAAAGCGTCTAAAGTTTTTACATGGTTCTAATACATTATTAGCGAC
Source organism: Megathymus violae (assembly GCA_003671415.1). NCBI lineage: Eukaryota > Metazoa > Arthropoda > Insecta > Lepidoptera > Hesperiidae > Megathymus > Megathymus violae. The sequence goes on from PDGT01000021.1 coordinate 3,757,388, forward strand.
TAAATTCTTTGCAAAGATTACATTAAATTTCACCCAGATTAGTACGAAAATATAGCAGTTTTTCGTTTCAGTATAATATTTTGTTAATCGTTTTAACTATTAGTAGAGAAAATACATTGCGGTGTAAGTATATTAAGTAGTTTAAACGTTCAATTCATTTAATCTTTATTATGAGTACACAATAATATAAGAGCTGCAAAAGGAAGACTAAATGTCTAATGTTATAAATAAAGAATTTATCTATCTATCTATCTATCTATCTAAATGCTAATAGCATTTTCTGCCAGTAAATATTTAATAAATCTGACATCATCAAATGCCCGGTAGAAAGTGAATTACGTGTATAAGCAGAAGAGTTAACTTAAACGCAGTAAAAAAGAGTTTTATGAGAATTACTACTGGTTTATATATGTTTGTGTCTAGCGTTTTAGATTCAATTCCCCGAGGAATTTAGATCCAATTTCATTTCAATGACAACGCGTCGTTGAACTCATAGCCTACGTTCCGCGAGGGTAGGTATATATGCCCGTTATTACATTCGTTCGACTCGAGAATTTAGTTTTTTTTTGTTCTAATTGTAGCGTAAAACAATAAAAAGACCTTGAAATTTATACAATTAATACAATCTAATGTTTTCTTAGCAACCATCCATGTAACTATCAGCCTCTGGAAGTCCATTGCCAGCAATAAGTGTCTTATACCTTAGTAGGCACTATGGAGTATAAATCTATATATAAATACTTGAAGAGAAACTCTTTACATTCCTGCGTGAACTCTGTCAATCGTTTTTTATTTTTATTTTGTTTGGTAACTATTAACGTCTTATAAATAAAAAATGTTTGGGAACTATTTTTTTTTTAATTTTAAAATTCTCTATACATAAACAGGGGCCTTACTCCCGAAAACATTTTGGTTTTGTTTTTGTTCCTGATTCGAACTCAAATCTGATTCGAACTCGATCTAAAGTTCGTACTCCCGAACCAAATCGAATAGAATATAAAGATCGGCTTACGATCGAACGTTTTCAGCATCGTTAAGTGTATCCGGTTAGTGACGTCACAGTCAAGTGTGAGAAGTAAATGCATATTTCACATATAAATATTTAAAAAATGATAAATTTAATAGCTTTCTTTTAAAAAACCATGTATTTACTATTTGTTTATATGAATTTTGATAGTGAAATGAATATAAAATGTGTTTTCGTTGGACAAAAGTGATTAAAATCACTTTAATTAATCTGTATCGTGACAAATACTATTAACTAATCTGTGATCATAAAACTATTATATTATTTAGACAACATATTTGTTGTCAAATTTTAAAAATGCGTTGGTGTGTTTGTTTTTTTATGTGTTTTTCAGATAAATTAATTACTTATTAAACTAATATTTAGTATAACGACGCATTATTTCGGAATTCAACTCCGCGACGTCGCGGAATATATTGAAATATTCACTTATATCCTTAGACATGTGATAATTCCTCTGGAATTCTTCACTATCCATTGCAAGTGCCCGAGAGTTATATCGACGCATTCTAAGAAAGTTTGTCCTTTCTCGAATGTCTATACGTGCGCTTCCTCCAAAATATTAAATAATGATGTAAGGCGAGCCATAGTTTAGAAAAACCCAAAATAAAATTAAACAAAATGCAAAACTCGAAGCAAACAAAGAACATTTTTTGTTACCGTGAATTTTGACGTTTGATTTCGATCCTGCTACTCGATTAACGACTGTCAGAAAGTGTCGGGAGTACGCTTTTTTCGATCTTTATTCGATACTAACGATTTTTAGTTCCAATTTGAACCACCGTTCGATCGTGCGCTAGCGTAGACGTTCAAGAGTATGAAATTGACATATGAGCGAAATCAACTCGATTGATTTAAACTCGAAAGCGTCGGGAGTAAGGCTGCTGGCAAACCAAACACTACAATACCTTTTTTTACTTTATTTGTCAACTGATCTTATATTGATTTTATATATGTAGATGAACTTTTGTTTTATCAAATCAAAAAAAAATTAGTTAAAAGTATAAAATTATAATAATAAATAACATTGCATATGTTAAAAAATTCGCGAAGTAAATTTAGAGAAGTTTATTTAAGTTATTTAAAAAAATCGGTGTGAAATACGAAACGCGGTCGATTTAAATGTGTCTATGACACATATAATAGTTTGTGGTCAAATAATCGCATAACCAGAAATTGGATCTAAGAAATTTACGATACAAAATACTAACATAAAAAACTAGACATGTTTAGGAAAAATGTACATAAACGGACGGTCTTATTACATTACGCTATAACTTAAATAACGATTTCAGTATCTTTATACGGAATGGGTACAAAATATTGCAAGCTTCGAATAGATCCCAAAGCGACAAATGCTTTACGACTCACTTGATTAATTTGCAGCGTCCAGAAGAGAACCCGATTATATCAAGGTTTTTAATTTTTCTTTATATTTTAACACCATCGAAGGCTAACGGCGAAAGCTGCGACTATTCTACTTCTGTAAGGGTTCTCGAGGTTCTCATCTTATTCGCTTACGGTTTGAGAGGGAGGACTTGTATATTTTACTGTAATATTAATTTTATTTGTTTAAATTTTCTACAATTGAAAAATATAGGAATTTAACTGGAAACCTGGCCAGTATAGCAAAAATAAACTGTAGGAATTCTCAAAAAATGCATTATTTTCTTTTAAATATTGCTGAGCTATTCTGTATGGTTAGGTTTTTTTTTTAAATAAATCGAAAATGAATACATAATGAGTAACAATGGTATGTAAACGCCCGCAGCTGACGTAATAGAATAAAATAAAAAAGTCAATGCAATCATTATAAGTCATTTGACAAAAGAACCTTCAAACTCAAGAAGAAATGTTCAAACTAATATAATAATAAATGACTTTCGAATTACGACCACTAGACGACCTCTAGTTCTAATAAATTGACGTAACATCTTCCTAATATCGAGAGTGTGGGAAATGAGTTGGCAGTTTTGAAGTCATATTATAGACGCCAATATTCTACCCCAGGGTTCTAGCGTCTAACTTCTTTACATTGCATTGATAAAATATTTTTTTCCTTATTACATTTACGAGTTAAATACATCAAATCCAAGGTAATATGAATTATACTTCAGAAAATCATGCATATTTTTGTTTTGCGATAAAGGAATGCAAGTTAGTAAACGGTTATTATGTCTTATGGCAACATTGCAAAGCTGCCGACAAGTTGTCAGTAGGCAAACAGTTAGTTTATTACTTTTATTAGTGCGTTTTCCTTGGGCATGTTCTGAGTGTGCGTGGTCATTTAATTTTCATCTAATACATCGATTGCGACTGATATTTTCAGGAAAAGACCTACCCAGTGTTCATAGAGGATATGGGTATATACCCACAGCTACCTTCGAAGTTCTTGCGTGGCCGATATGATATTGAAATTCGTGCCAGTGTGTGTAATAGCCATATCTCTTTTAGAATGCCTCAAATTTTAATATACGCATAGTTTAACCGTGTTTAATTTAAGCGACGATATTTAATTATGAAAGCATGTTTATTTTATTTATTTATTTTGTATACAAAATAAAATTAAAGGACACAAAATGTGTATGAAAAGTTTGTCTAAGGGTTCTACTCATTTCTAATGAAAATTTTCTTCCATTAGTTCTAAAAAGTGGAAAAGCGACACAGTAAGGCAAATTTAGTGCGAACGAATATAATTTATATGAAATATAAAGATGATATTATGTTATATATTATTGTATTGTGAGCTAAAAAAGCAACATTAATGATACTAATAAATAAAATTTTCATCAAAGGCCATTCATAGCATACATTTATTTCGTCGGTTAAAATTTAATTCTAATTTTAAGTTTAATAAATCTCAATTCACTTATGCCTACTAGTATTAAACCAAGTATTTGTAATCAAAGATCACTTGAATGTTTATTGTTATGATAACAGTCGGCGCGCAAACATATAAGTGACATGGATTTCCATGTATCACCACCACTTATTAAAGTGGTCGCAACCGTTTCAAGCATATCTACAACACCGGAGCCATCATTGTCAGTTAAGAAGGAACTCTTAGTTTGTTAATATAAAAATTTGCTAATTATAAAACTTTAATAGAGCCGACTTTAATTTTTTTTGTAAACTATAATATGTGTCGGATTTATTATTAATAGGCGTTAATCCAATTACTAACACACTAACAAATTATGGATGTTTTACGTCTAAAATAAATGTTTATATTATTATTATTATTATTGTCTGTCTGTTTACTTGGATCTTTGTCTGTGCACACATAACGCGGCAGTCACTTAACAAACTTAAATAATATTTGGCATATTTGAAACTTACATCATGAGTTACTTTCAAGCTTCTACCTTATGGCCGGCTAATGGATTTCCCATGGGAAGATCTGTTAAGAGATAAGTAATCAATGTTTTAGGTATATTTTTTATCAATGACAATAAATAAATATATTTTTCATAAATAACTTTGAAAACCTGACAACGAAAAGAAAACTCAACGGGTATACTTCAAACGCCTCATTAAAGTAAAAAAAAAAATGTTTACGTAATAAATAACATAACAATTTTGTTATTAAAACGGAGTGAGGGCGGGTTACTTATATGGTATAAAGGCATATTTTATTATGTATGTTATGTTTTTAAATTTCTTGCTATGCAAAAAGTAAAGGTAAATTATTAATCCCAGTATACGGCGTAATACTAATAGTGCCTTTTCTTTTATAACCTTTAAATGCGTGGTTTTAGAGTAGCTTTTAAATTTCCGGAGAGCGCTTTTGACTGGAGTTAACCACTTAAGAACCACTAGGGCGTATTTAAAACTTTTATTCGTCCTAATTTCACATTTAATCGTATTTAGTTGCTGTTAGGGTTCCGTAAATTCCATGAGACGAATCTGACTGTCTGTCCGTCTATCCTTTCTTCTCCTAATTTTCTGTTCAGTAGAAAAAATATAGAAACGGAGTATGATTTTGGTGGAAAATTAAAAAATAATGATACTTACGGTACTTAAAAAAATACCTTTTGAAATAATCGTTAAATTCATTATCCATCAGTTTTGTAACCGACACTTGAGCTTACCATCGAATTATGTACATTTTTATGATGTAGTTAATTCTCACACCCCTAATAAAAGGTCATGGTTCACAGTAATTTATAATATTTAACAAGATAATACATATTATGTTGTTTTATTGCGTTACAAGCCAGTGCACAAAATCAGTGTTCTGATTTGTAGGATTCGAGAATCTAGCATGGTAATTCGTGATTTAACAAGACTCATATCCTCGCCCGATGTAGTTAACAAATGGTGTGACGGTGCTCCAACTTAACGTACAATGTACTAGAAACACACGAATAGTACCATGTAATTGAAAATTAACAGAACTACTTAGCACAGCACGATTCAATTACATAGTTACCCTCAACCACAACCACATCGAGTCCGTCGTGACCGCAATTGTTTTGTTTTCCGCACCGTGGTCCCTTGGTTGGACTTTTAATTATTGAAAAGAAACATTGGTTGTTTCACACTGCACTTACAACTGAAAAATAAATGATAGCTCAGTATGATAATGTCTAAATATTTTTTATTACTGTATGGAAAATTTAAATCTATATGCTATTTATAGGTGATATTATAACATGTTAATAAATAAATTATCTTTATTCTCTGCTTTTGGTGTTGTGTCATATTTTTAATTTTTTCTCATTTTAAACACATTGAAATGCGTGCTGTTTTTAATTTTTCCTAAGTATTATCATTTTATTTTGAATTATGTTGTATATCTCGTCGAGAAATCACTTAACAATCTATTTGGTGTGTAAGGGGCTCTATGCATCTTTGAGTCCAGACGATACTCGAGCAGAGGTCGAAGTGCACTCTGCTGAACAACAGACGAGGCTATTGCCAACGGTACCTGAGCTCTGTACTACCCAGTTTAATACTGGTTTATACTAATACAGTTAAATATAGACTGGCCAGCTACCACCGTCTTTCTAACATCGTCAATGAACTGTTTCATATGTGTTTCGGTCGCAATGTCCGTAAACCCGTAATAATTCGGGTCTCCCGCCTCCTTTTCGGTCGGCGACATTTCGGTGATGCCTTTGGTGTTACTTAAGTCTATAGGTGATGGTGACCACTTACCATAAGGTAGTTCGTCCGCTCGTTTGTTGACTAGTCAAATAAAAAAATTACATAAGTCCATCTTACTAGAAATCTCGAATCTTACTAGAAAATGTGACTTAAATTATCGGCCTGATATTCACGTTAACGAAAAACTTGTGGTAATAATTTTGTGGTGGTTTTACAACTTTCAATCGATTTTTCAACGGACCTCGTGTTTTGTATTTGATATATGTTGGTGTGTGTTAATGACATCGATGCAGATACACTTCGCTTGACCAATGTAAATGTTTATTTGAACACCGTTACAGTTTCTAGGAAACTATAATGACAATGGCTATTCGAACACGAAAATGTATCATTTTATTTCCAGTTTAAATATCTTTTATGTTTTGCTTAGTCTATATACATCTATATTATCCGAGTCACTTGAAGTGGAAATTTGAAATTTTAAAAATTATAACCGAGCAAAAGAAAAAGTATTTTGAAAATTCCTCTTTTGAATTGGGTGAATACAAATATATGGAATTAATAATTTCTTGCTTATAATAACATCAATGTTGATGGTACACATATGCTTTAAGACAATCAATTAAGCATTTAGAATTTGAAAGGTCCCGTTGGTTATTTAATTTTGTCGTTATCGTGTTAATCATTACAAAATACTCTACAAGATAACGAACTGGTCGAAAGTAACCTGTGTAAAATATTAAAATTTGTACCCGCAAATAAAGTGTCTTGTTTTTATGCTTGCACTGTGTCTGGGATTTAATAAATCATTATTTATTAAATTAACTATGAATTAGCCAATGTTCTTACATAAACAGTATCCAATGCAATATATGGTTTTATGTTTCATGAGTCAAGTGACTTATAGCAGGCATCTAATTTCTAAAGTATTGAGGTGCTTGTAGAATTTCAATGCGGATTCTTGAAACCTTTTCTATTTCTGAGATTTAGACTAGCGCTGTTATTGTTTCATAACCTCTTCTCATTATTGATCATTCTTAAGTATTTAATATTTGACGATAAATTCGTATGGGTCTCCGTTGATCTCAGAGGGTCTGAACTAGTTGAGTGTGGCGTTAATTTAGGGAGGCCTTTGTCCAGCAGGAGTTTTCTAAAGGATAACAGAAGAAAGCTGAAATCTTTAATTATTTAGTCATAAATATAATACGTTAAGTTCGAATTGAATGAGATTCGATTGGAATAACATTTGATCATAAAAAATACGATTATAAATACTAGCAATGAGGACCTACATTTCAACGTTTTTTCGACCAATGACAGATAAAAGTGAAAGGTTTATTTTATTTTATCGCTGGTTCGAAAAACCTTAAAAATGAAATGGGGACAACCTAGATTGTAACAGAGTAAGCTGCGTGCGTCACAAAGTTAAAAACGTGTCGTGTTAAATGGGCATTGACGGTTGTAACAATAGGAATCTGCAGTAAACTTTAAATATAAACACTAAAGTTTTCTTCATTGTCAGTTAAAAGTATTGTGACCTCCTTTGTACTCCCGAGGCTTAAAATAATATTTATAATTATGCTTATAATTATGTATTGAAAATTACACATTTAGTTATGGTATAAATTTTATTAGTAGGACAATTCCTATCTTCTGTAATATTTATAATATGTATTTGTATTTGTCATTAAAAAAATTTTAAATATTTTAAAGGCGAAAGCTCAATTTATGTATGTATGTATATATTTACGATCCTCATAAATTACAATTCAAATAAGTAACGTCATTAGTCAGTTATAAGAGAAATTTGTGATTGAATATACGTATAAAATGACTAAAATAATCCTAAGTATTGTCGCTAGTAGTTATTATGCCCACGGTGAAAGCAGGGGTCTTGGGTTGGATTCGCGACCGGGGCACTGATGTGTTTGAGCGTTTATTTTTTAATACTTAAAAATTACATTTTATTTTAATTAAAAAAAAAACCTAGAGCATCTCTGTTTTTCTAATAAAAACCCAATGCACTGATATCATTGTAAATGTAATGTAATAATACCTTCAACAGAAATATTAAACTACAGTTGACATACACATATTCTCACGCAATTTTACGTATTTTCAACACGTATTTTGAACAATATTACGTATTTTGAACAGTGCGAAAAATTCAACGATTTTCATTGCAACTTGAAATAAAAAACGCGTCGTTTTCCATTGTAATAAACTCCAATTTAGTGTAAGAGCGGCGAAATGTGGCTACTACAACCACATTTAGAACTGGCTATTTCGCACCAAGTGGGCCGTCCGCTATGGAAATTCGAATATTCCAGATACGTAATAATCGTGGGAGTAATAAAAATGTTTTTGTAAAATATTGTGTGTTTTAACAATTTTATCTGTAAGCTTTTTTGTCAAAATACAAATGAATAGATGGGCTACTTGGTGACCGTAAGTGATTACCGTAGGTGATCTATTTAAAAAAAATTGCACAGATTTTCATTGTAAAATGTGTTCTATGTTTTCTTTTTTGATAATTTTTCAACTACTAATTCGTTCTCTATATATGTATATCATATTCGAATAAACAGTGTAGTTGATAAAAAATAATATAATGAGAGATAAAAATCCCGAGTTTCTGTACCAATATTTTAAATACTTCAAAATTCTTCAAATGTTCTGAAGTCATCCTTGCTACATTTGCTAGAATTTGAATTGGCGTTCGTGCTATCCACATTTGAGAATCGCGGTTGGAACGAAAATGCAGTTGTCTTTGACGACAAAGTCTTCGCTCGCAATCACTTCACTCGCCGGGACATTATTTGTCATGCCTTTTTATAACATATTTTTTATAGTTTCGATTTAAGTTAGTTGTTATAACGCACTTTGAAATACAAGTTACGCTATCACTTCACCGATATCTACTACGGATAGTCACGCAAGGAAAAGCGTCGAGGAAATCCCAAAAAAAAAATATTCTTATTCACGGTTATAGATTACATTTATTACTTATTAATTAAATTCATGTGTTTTCGCATTTAAAATAATTATTCACTTTATTAACAATAACCTCTCTTTATAAGCATGCATTTGTCATGAGCTTAAAATTTACAATACGGCGTTTCCATTAATTCTCATGGAATTTTATTGTAAAGTAGCCCCCCGCTCCGACTCAATTTGGATTAAACTATCAAATGTAGCCTGTGTCCATCTGGAATAATAGATTGATTATTCACAACATTTCAATCTTCATTCGACGTCAACGCTACCTCTACGATACTATATGAGTTACACCCCTAGGTGATCCGTCAGGTGAACTACGTTTCCTCAACCGTGTGTATTTATTACTGAACTTACTCGGTCACTATTTTATGAAAGTAACTGAAAAAGTTTACATTCCTTACGAGGTATCCATTAGATATTTACACGGAGCTACTGCTTACGCAAATCACCATAAAAAAAATATATATATTAAGTTAAGGTAAGAGCAGCTAGACTAGCAAATGAGCGTTCTCCAACGGTAAGTAGTCATCACTGCCTATGTACATCCGTAACACGTAGGTAACACGTAGGCGTTTCTGGTTGAATAGGGAAACAATAAAGCTGTTCGATAACTAATTCTAGTTACTCGGGGTGATACAGAGCCTGAATGTTAACAAAAGAACGGATCCTATGAACCGTCTCGTCTTCTTGTAACTAAGAACAATATGAGCTGCTTAGGCCCTGATTATTTAAGTGTAAAAAGTATTGTGGGTTTTTGTAATTAATAATATATTGTCATAATTATTCAAAATAACTTGTTTTCTGATTATAGTTCTATATATTTTTAATTGACTGATTCATCATCGCAGAGCCTAAATTATTGAAACTAGAAACATGGAATTTGGACAATGGGTTCTTTTTCTGATATAGGCATTTGATAAATTTTGATATTCTGTTCCTAAAGGTTATAAATAAAAGATGAAACTTTGAAAATCCGCCTATTTTAACACACGCTCTATGATAATTTGGAATTTGGTTGTCTGCTAATAAATTATATAACACCCCAACTAAACTAAACTAAAGGGGTGAAGTAAGGGATGAAAGTTTGTAAGAACCTCTTTTATTTTTTAATGGTTAATGTCTTGCAAAATTTATGGTTGTACCTATATGTGATTTTTTTTAAACGCATATTCTAAGCGAGTCATTGAGCAGACTTAAGATTGTATATATTGATTTAGTTATTTTTTTATTTTTGAATCTAGTATGGTATAAAAATAATGACGTAACACTACATCACTATATCAGTATAGGAATTACGAACTATTGTTATTGTGATTTTATTCGTACGGTAGCGACACGCTACGGTATTGGTAGGTAGGTTTAACATTCGCTGTGTCATTTATAATTCACAAAAACGTATTTTTGATCTGTCGTTATGATTTCGGACTTAGTGTGTACTTAATTGAGCTTATAAAATATTGTCGTCGTGAATACGTGGTATTCGAAACGGTGATAAACTATTGTGAATGTCGGGCACGACAAAAGGGGTCATTTCCTTACATATAATAAACTAATGCATGAAAACAATCCCATTTGATGCTAAGTGGTGAAGAAATCTCAGATCTTGAACGAGCTGACTTAATAGCCTAATGACTCTTCTTAAATAAATAAGGTATATAAATTAGTGATTTTAGGGTATTACGTATCTGATGAAAGAAAACTAAGCTTTTCCACGACTACTGTGTTTGTTTGTCACATCCGTGTGCCTAAAATTTTGAAAAAAGTATATAGTTTACAGATTGTCTATAAAATTATAGTGAGTTTTTTAATAAACGAAAAATATTTCTGGTTATATTTATACTTTTTACGGAAACCTTTTTACCGAATTTATTACACGAAGTGGATTCGGATTTTATTTTGTTTCCTACCTTTGGAAACAAGTATTTACATAAAAAGTGTTGTACTAATATTAAATTCTCTTTTGATTAATTAATGAAACATTCAAGAATACAATTAAAACCCGAAATTGCTGTAGCGTAAACACACTTTTATTTAACTTGGGACGAAATTTAAACACGCTTACTTAACGCTCATTATTTAAGCTCTGCCAACATTTATAGCCCGCATGGGTTTAGAAAATACTCTGCAATACGTTTAAAAATTTAATATATATGTAAGCATGTTTAGAATTAGGTATTCTTTATTTTATTTCATTCAGATATTGATTACGATGCATTCAACATTCTTTGAAAATAATCGATTTAAAAGAAATAATCGCACATACACATGTACCCCATTCCGACACGTAGGTGGCATAGACATACATATATCACAAATAGTTAAAACAGGGAAATATATTTTGACAGTCCCATAAATATTTGTTTGTGTCTGGAAATCCAACAGGCTATTCTTCGCTCAGCAGGCAAGGTTACTACGAGACAACAACAATACGTGTTTGCAATCTTCTCTTTAATACCTACTCGTAGAGCCTATATCACTACTATATATAATGTATACCTGCGCTAGCCTCCCCTATATTGTATATCTAGTGAATTGAACCGGCTTGTGAGATGGAGATTCCACCCTTCTAAACTAGGGTGATAGTCCTCTGAGAGTTATATTTGATGTTTGTTTTTTCCACGAAGATGAAAATTGCGGAGCAATCAGAAATCACTGAATCTTTTATAAGGTTTCTTAAAAAAAATTGATTTCAGAGCTTGCCACGCATATTAATAATATAAGCCACGTTGATATTAAAAAATAAACTTTAGCGGCGGGGTGCTTTTTCGTTAGAATTCGTTAGATCTTTTTTAGCTTTGCCATGAGATAGTATCAAAACTTTTAAAATATTTATTCTCAAATACCATTCTGTAATTAGGATTTTCTTGGTTGCTCTTACCATCTTTACGCTGACGACCTGCAAATTTACACCCATGCTGACATAGCTAACATTAACTTGGCTGTTAGCAAAATCAACGAGGACCTGAACAACGTCAGAACACGGTCACAAATGTTCGGTATTACCATCAATCCCCGATAATGTCAAGCGATAGTTGTAGGGAGTCCACGCTAAATCGCCAAGCTTGAAGTTGAGTCGGTGGCACCTGTCAAGTTTGAAGCCGCTCGAATTGAATTGACACCATTACCATTAACCACTGCACGAGTGTCAAAGAGCTTGGTATATTTATTGATAGTAATCTTAATTGGGATAAACAAGTAACCGAAGTTTGCCGCACTGTGACCGCCTCATTGATTACCCTGTATCGGCTTAGACACATTTCCTCCCTACTGACACTAAGGCTTACTTGGTTCAGGCGCTCATTTTTCCGATCATCGGTTGTGGTGGTGTGCTACATGGATCTGAGTGAGACTCCCTTAAATAAGCTGGATCATCTCATTAACAATGCCGTTCACGTCGTTTTCTGCTTACGTAAATATGACCACATCTCTCCTTATCGTTCTTAGCTTCAATGGCTACCTATCCGCGAGCGACGGCCATTTCGGATGCTTTGTTCATCGTTCTCGATTCTCTTTGATCCCCTTTCACCGGATTATTTGAAATCCCTTTTCCAATATTTATGTTCCTTATATCCAATATTTATGACCGGCAGCATCGCTCTAGTGAGTCTTACCTTCTTTCTATTCCGCTGCACCGATCTGGATTCATATCAAACTGCTTCTCTGTTCAGGCCGCCCATACCTGGAACTCTCTTCGCGAGTACATTAAAGACCCGCTGGTAAGTTAACCTTTAAAAAAAGGTTACGTGCTCATTTACTGGATCGTCACCAATAAATCACTTGTTCGTCATCTGTTATATATTTATAATAGCTGTGCCCGCGACTTCGTCCGCGTGGAATTTAACAAAAAAGTTATTTAGTAGGAATAAATGTAGCCTAAGTTACTTCTTGTTATTATTAATCGATCCAACCGTTTCATAGATTAGCCGGAACAAACAGACAGACAGGCAGATGGACAGACAGACAAAAATTATAAAAAATGTTATTTTTGTATATGTAGCTTATATACATTCATATGCATGTAGTAAAAATCGGTTATTTTAATATTACAAACAGACACTCCAATTTTATTTATTAGTATACTTATAATATAAAGAATATAGTTATGTATGTATGTAATTCATATTTATATGTATTTATGTTTGTATAATATGTAATTCCTTAGTGTTGTTATTATTACTTATTTAGTAGTTACGTATATTCTTGTAGTTTCTTTTTTCTCTTATAATGCCGCTCATCGTGTGTTTCTGTTTGGCCTAATGGTTAGCTGGCAGAGAATGCATTTAGCTCGCCCTTTGTACCTTAATCTATAGTATTGTGATCAATAAAGATTAAATAAATAAATGGGACGATGATAATGAAATATTCAAATCCGATTGAAATCAATAGTGACAGTTAGAGGTACATATGTTTTTAATTATTACTTAGTCTTTGATTATGAAAAATTTTGTTTAAAAGTCACTTGGTGTTAATTATATAAATTATTATTAATTTCTTAGACCCTTAAATTTGAGTACTAAAATCTCGCATCAGACATAGAAAATTAATGTTAAAGTTCACAGAATAATTATTACGAAGAGCGAGTTTTGAGATTCCAAAAATAGCTACAACTTCTTCTTCATCTTACCCGCAGGCACTTTATTTAGATGACGTCATTGACGTGTCTCCGAGCTTTCCATTATTCGTTAGATCCCTTGTATTTTTTTTTTGTGTTAGTTTTTCAAATGCACGTCAACGGTTTTGTAGATACTACAATAAAATGTATACTTATCATATTCACTTGATTGATCCTTATTTCTAGTATATTATATTAGGGGGCTCCAACTGCACTGTACTCCATGTTATACAGGCAAACACTACAAATTATATATAAAATTTTATAACGCTTGTATTAATTTGTAGTATATCTTATGAAAACACGAAACTATTATGGGATCGCTCGTTGATCTGTTTATTTGTCTCTCTGTCCGTCTGCTTTGTGAATTTATTGGATTAAGTTGAAGTTTTGTACATAATACATGTAGCGTTTAGCGACTACATGACGCAAATATATTGTAATTTAATAACAATAATTACATTCGAATGTTAAAACCTTCGACTGAAGTTATTATTATTCATTACTCGTGCCTGTCATTTTAGTTTAAAACAATATTAGTATGGCGCTGTATCGAATATGAATCATTTGTTGCGTTTTTTGAACTATCAATAAGGATCAAACGCGGGAATAGTTATATGAAAACACAGTGTAGTCGGCTCTAATGGGGGGTGGTGATGATGATGGCGATGTTGACGAGTTATCGGAGCTTGTTCCTGGGCAGTCGCGCGCCGAACGGTAATTTAAAAATGAAAGGTTACTGGGGACATAAATTTGTATTTTTTAAAACTATAAAATAGAATTGGCTAGCACAGCTTAAAATGTATTTAAAATAAAAACAAGAAAATTTAAATTAGCCCCTTAAACTTTTTAATTGCTAAGGTGCAAGTTAAAAACACCCCAGGTCATTAATTCTCGTCTATAGTTTACAGGTATACGTTCAAATCTTTAGTCATTACATCTGTACAGTGAATGGAAAATTTTAATATATCTGAATACATTTGAAGTCCATAATCAAGCGAAACCACACAATAACATGCGAATCCGATTTGAATTGTTCGCTTTTGTAATAACAATTTATTTTGAAAACCACGTGAAGAATCGCATTCTCGTTTTGAATGAAGAATTTTATTCTGTTACATCAATGGCGTCAAATAGCACTGTAAGTCTCTCAGGAGGAGATTTGAATGCTTTTGTGTTGCACTTTGCAATTATGATGACGCGCTTTGTCTACTCAACGCCTGTTTCTTGTTCTCTCATTATATTTCGTGTACTTCAGGAAAGTACAAGTCCTTTGCATTTGTGTTGCTAGAACATTATAAAAGTGAAAGAACTAGTAACAATATTTTGAATAGCGGATTAATGCAGTTTAATTTAAATGTGCCAATTTAAATGTTAATAAAATATAAATTAATAGCGGTACACGTACTCTGTAACTCTGTTAGAAGAAAAAGATTAAAAGGAAGAAAAAAGAAGCTTAAAATAAAATTAACTTAACGTGGAGCCTTAATCAAAACTTTTTAATAACTCTTTAATCTTTCAGTTGTTAGGTTTGTGGTTTCGAAACAGTCATTCTCAGAAGATACAACAGAGGATGCGATACAAACGGAATATGAAAAAGGTTGCATTACACACATGTGAGATAGATTCATGTCGCACTGCGAGAACAAGACAATCTTTCATGAATTATACTCGAGGAAATAATGAGGCGTGGGGCTATTCACGTGCTCAGCATTGCCGCTTCCGGCTGTCCTTATATTTACTACTGTCACTGAATATGGTTGACATGCAATATAGTATCACAATGTATCACTTACGAGTAATCGGATCAAAATAGTCATGCATGCGGATTTGCACGAGTCTTTAAGCATAATTTAAAATTCAAAATCATAGTGTAAGTACTCTTATAAACTTATTTTTTTGTATCTTTTATCATTTCGAACGCCGTTTTTACATAGAGAAGAAACAGCGAAAGAAACTTAACACATGTTTTAAATAAACATATGACAATTACAAAGTAAATTTTAATCTGCGCGGAATTGGTTGCGGCCTGTTATTTCCAGGCATTCTTGTCCTTTATATATTATACTATAATATTATTTACCTACCAGTTGTGCTTTAACAGGTCAGTTGAAAGTTTCAATGGGAAATCACGAACCAATTTTATTGTATAAACAAAGACTGAGCCCTATAAAAGTACGCTGGACCTTTTTTAGGCGAAATGAAGAAGAAACAAAATTAATCCAAAGTGTCCATCATCTTCCTACTTTGCGTATTTATGCCGTTAAACTTTTAAATTTTATGCCGTTAACAATCCAATTGTAATTTTTGGGGACACAACATTTTTGGAGGGCAACATACACATATGACATCAACTTGAACTTGGTACTTTGAACGTTATATGCATAATAGAAATTATTTTCATTTGCTTCGGAGAAGAATGAATGTCGCTAGGAAATTTATATGCCCGGTAGATCTCCGTAATATCCTTGAAAAGATCTGCAAATCAGCTTTTCGCCAGCGAGGCGGACTATCATCTTAACCCGATTCATTGCGAGAGGAAACTTAAGCGCAAGGAACTCTGAAACAATTTTGGTGTTTTAACGAAAATGTTAACTTTCCATGAACACGGCAAGGCCCGCATCTGACGTCACCGTCCGTCTGCATTATGGCTTACGATACGCAGCAGTCAGGAATTTAACGTAAGCTGACGTGAAATTTATATGTATACTGATAACGAGTTGCAGGAATTTGCATAAAGCAGTATTTTGCGTACATTTTGTGCTGTCGTTCTGTTTATGTTTCCTGTGGTACCTCTGATTTAAGTACATAGATTAACGACACGCATGATATAACGATTACGTCTTCTACAGTGAACACGTGCACTACAATTTATATGCTAATTGAATACATAATAGTTAACAGACAATATGAAGTAACGTTTTTTTCTTTTTCTTGTTAAAAACAAAGAGCCTAGGGGTCTCCTGCTCATACTACTATGCGTACTCGTATACACGCTCTTTGACATACTTTGGCATATGTCAGGGCCACAAGTTTTAGAAATGAATTCATTCCAGTTAAACTATTTTTCCATGAAATTTGTTTATATTACGTGATAAATTCATATAAGATGGTAACTGCCTTAAAATAATGTGTTAATACAACATACCACAAGGTCTCAGGCATATCGTTCCATATGTTTTTGTGTTCTGTATTTACTAACGGGAAGAATTTTTAGCTTTAATACAATTTATACATAATGTTTCATATTTTGTATGTATAATTTATACTGTAAAATTAATGTAGATATCGTCCGAGTAATAATTTATACAAACAATTTAAGTGTTTTGGATTATACCTGCATTCGTAGTAGTTGTTTGAATATTGGAACAAGAAACTAAATATTGTTAATTTCAGTTCATGTTTAAAAATAAAAATGCAAAGATATGGATCGAGCCGATGAAAAAAATAATAATTGGCCGCCACGTAACGTCCGGTGGATGTGAAACATTTAAGTTAATATTAGAATTTATAATTACTAAAATCTAGTAAAGAAATATGAAATAAATTAATAAGTAAAAATGTTTTCGTTAATAAAATCAGTATTTTTTTTTATTATTTAAATTATAATAATGATTACACAATATAAATATTTACGCTGCTATGTATCTTCTACAGTCCGATGGAAAAAGTACGCAGCTCACACAGAGAATCAACGAAGTATAGGTATAGTATGCGCACGCACACACGCCAAGAAGTCGAGGGCGGTGGCGTAGATAGGGCATAACAACATGAGAGTATCATGTCATTTGCAATTTTTTCTGCCAAGGTACACCAATAGATTTTTACATCTAAAATTCAATCCACAAGCAGCCTGCTATATTCAACGCACTTCGAAGACTATACATGAATGGGTCAAGTAGTTTTCGAACTGTATCGTATCGTATACCGTAGCAAACAGTATTTCAGTAGAGTAACATATAGTTTTATTAGCAGTACGACTTACAATTTACGAATGTGATCTCCAAACAATTTCATATCCTTCATATCAGTGCTGTTCTTTGTGTCATTCGAGGGATATTATCAATACGAGTCAATACAATTACTACACATATTAAAATTAAGTGTAACGAACAGCATATTTAGATTAACTTTATTTTATCAATCTCACTATATTTCTTATTCTATTTGACTACGGAATCCTAAAAATCACTTGATTTTTTGTACATCTTAAAAACAACATGTTCTGCTATCTCGCGGGAATACATTTTCTTTTCGGAACAAAAAGTATTCCCTAAGTTTAACCATATAAGCTACAAATATGACACGTTTTATCGACATCTGTTCCATGTGTTTAGTGTAGATAATGCCATAATTGATACAGATAAAAAAATTCAATAACAATGAAGTGAAGTGTGATGATATGAAGTGTGTATTGTATAGACATGTATAGTGAATAAAAATATTTAAAATATCTGACACAACTAACCGGCCCTCGCTTCGGTTCAAAAAATCTATGCCTTACGTATACCAATAACACTTGCATTGTTTTAGGAATAGGTATTTCTAGTTCTAGTTATGGTTGCAGTCAGGCAGTCAAAATTTGATTTTTGCCCTCCTAGTAGAATTTCCATATTAACTTTTATTTCCTTTCACGCGGGAACATTTCCATTTCTAATACTTCTAATAATTTCCGTTACTAATATGCCAAGTATAATCCATATCGATTAAGTCATTTTAGTGCTACATGTGGTCAGACAGACATACAGACAAAATTCCCACAAAATAACGATTGACCTCATTACATTAAGGTATACAAAAAATTTAGTATGTGCAGATTTGATCCCGTTACATTTTTATTATTTGTAAACATTTGACGACCGAAGTATTTACGAGTATGATGATATAGTCCCGAAGACGAGGGTCGAGTCTCCTGTCATTATTAGGTTTGGTGTACGTACTAAAACTTAAATAAACAAAATTCCAAATTAATAATGTACAACATGATTATAAGACAGATAATTAAATATGCCAGCAATGATGCCCATCAAAATTCTCTCGTTCGATTTTTTATGTATTAAATTTTTAGCTCCTTTCAGGACTCCTAGGGTGTAATACTGACAATTTGATATCTTTGAATACGAAATTAAAGATTGCTTGTAACAAGGGCCATGATTAGATCGCCAATTTCATTTGTAATTAAATAAAGACCCGAATAAAAGTACTTAGACTTTAGAGAAATATTAATTTTTTATCAATCATGAAGTATGTTGTGCTTATAACTTCATTAATATAGATGATCAATAGACTTATTCTCCAAATGGTTTTGCAACTACAATATTTTCCAAAAGTTTAAACTGTTTTTAAGTACTGTTTCGAATTTAATGATATTAAAAGTTATATATAATAATTATATTGTTTACCTATGACGGGTAGGACGTAGTGGCAGTAATTAAAAATTACAACACTGTTTCTGTCCATTATCCAAAATATGTAAAATTATTTATTATTTGACTAGTTTGGCAATCGAAGAACATAATACGATTAAACTAATCCCCCTTTTGGCTGCCCGACTAATTATTGTCATAGCTGTCCTATTATTTCATTGTTCAATCGCTACCCGAGTAATCATGTCATAACTACATCGTTCGAGTTTCGGATCTTAGCGATCCGGAAATGCCCTGCGATACGAACAAGGAAGATTATTTTATTGCCGATTCTTTGTTTTGCGATCGACATTGGGTCGAGGCAACTAAGACGCCCTCATTTTATTATTCTGACTATATTATTACACAGCACTTTTTTCTTAATAAATTTAATGGTTTTCTATTGACAAAAACTGGCTTGATACCTTTGAGAACATTATAAAGAACTGTTAGGTATGCAGGTTTCCTCGTTTCATCGAAGCAAGTTATGTTCCATATGAATAAGAATATAATTAAAAACTTGAAGGTGCCTGCAGGTTTCGAACTCGTGTCTTGTGTGCAGGGAAACCTACGTTCAAACCACTGTTACCCTAGACAAATGTCAATTTTCATATAATTTATTTTTGATATCTTTTGAAGTATGTATTTTAAATTTAAAATTATATTTGTGATCTTCTAATCTAAACGAGACATGTATTTAATTTATCGCATGAAGCACTTGAGAATATTTTTTTTTAATTTCCACAATTAGTATTCACATAGACCATTGAACAGAGAGACAGGTATTTCAGTGAAAATGATTGTATTTTTTATCGAATATACGGAACTTTGAGAGCGTCGTCATTGCTAACGCTCTCAACGCGACAAACACATACACAAGAGATATTGTGTACCTAGGTACATACATAATATATGAAAAGTCAATTGAGGATGTCCTACTTTATTAAAGACGGATACAAATAAATCTGTCTTTTGTTTCATTTCATATTATTTAGTTCTAAGGCTTTCCAATGTTTTTGAGACTTTTGTCCACGTTCAACATTGTTTCCTTTATGTAATTCTCTGCTTGACTCTAGCTTCCATTCGTCATTTTACCAATAGCGGGACATGACCAATCGAAAACGCACCTTTTTTAGTAGGCTAATGTAAAATTTAATTAGTGAGCTTACATTCGTTTGCTGTTTATTCGATATTTATTGTGTCATTTTGAGTATAGAGTGAAAGATGCAAATTTAAATTAGATTAGAGAGAAATTACCTCAAAGAGGTCAAAAATTTATTAAAAGTACAAAAACTCAATAGCCGTGCAGGAAGCAATATATATAAAGTTTTATTATATATTTTTTTGTGAATTTTTGTCCCAGCATATGTTAAATAAAAAAATAAGCAACTATTTCGAAAGTTTTTTTAAGAATGATGGTGATAAAAACAATATATCGATATCCTAATAACAATTTAATCTTAGTGTTTACTGTCTACATAGGGCTAAGTATTTTATTTTCTTTGTCGATGTTTCGTGGCTAATGTGTTTACTGTTATGGGTGTCGATGGGCGGCGGTGACCACTTAACATTAGTTGGCATGTATTCCCTTTTTTCAGCATCACAAAAGGTATGTAAAATGAACGTTGTGTGTCAATATTTTCGGGTACACCCCCCTACCTCACAGCACATCGCGTCACAGTCATAGCCGGCCATGTTGACTCGTCGTTACAACTGTAAGCAATTCTCCCCGTGTTTGAACAACTGTTGCAACACTGCTTTATTGGCGTAATAACGCTACTAGCTATGTTTTATTGGTGTTGGTTCTCTGCATAAAACCGTTGGTAACCTAAATTACGTCAAAGAAATTTTGAATGTCCATTAGGTAATTACGACTTGTTTTGTTGTACGTACTTATGTTATTTAATATACCTACTGTTTTAACTCAAAGGTTATAGGGTGGATACAAAAGCGATGTTTTAAATAAATAAAAACTGGTAGTATTTATTATGTATATCATAATAAATAAAAAAAATTGTAATCCTAGTTTAGCCTAACAATATTACGTTTCACATGACAGCAGGGTTATTTCTCGTAATAAAATAGTCACAAGACTAGCATCAAGTACGTTTTTAAAGTCTGTTTTTTTTTATTTAGAAGAAAAATACATCCACTACTAGGGAGGGAATATTGTAGACGGTTACACTCCAAAGTGTATATACAAAAAGTGTTTTTAGTTTTAATTGCAAGTGGTTACGGTGGAGGATTGTTACCGATTGGTTGTATTCTTTAAACTGAAAAGTGTTTGCACTGGGGAGGCGCCTGGGTGTTCATACGAGACTGGAACCCATCGATATATACCCAAAGATTGCCGAGAGCGTTGTAGTTTGTAGAAATCCCAAACAACTCGGTCACTGCTCTTTGCAAACAAAAAAGATGCCCAGACACAAAAATAATCTATATATTTGAAGTCGAGTCGAGTCTCTTTGTTGTATCACATCACAAAACACTGTTCCGCACAAAAGCCGAGATTCTTTGATGATGGAATTAGCAGTTGTGATAAGGTATTAAACTATAGTTTGTTTTAAGTTAATCAGTAAGTTTAGTAAGTTTAGTTGATAACATAGTGATAGGTAGTGTATACAAATATATTTATGTTACATGTTTATTGAATGCAGCGACTTAGCAGTATCCTGTTGCTTGCACTTAGAATCAACTATTACCTACAACGTTTAAACAGTGAATCGAACTTTCCTCGTCAATGTTCTCACGGTGCTATGACATTTGATTCTTCTATGGGTTGTGTTATCCGTCACCACATTGGTGACACCCTGGTTGTTATTATGTAACATTAAAGAACCGGTCTGCTCGTTCGTATGCTTAATGGATTAAATGATTGTTTACTAATATCACTTTGTTACTATCTCTGTATATCTGTGTATATATCTCTCCAAGAGACAGTGGAAGCTAATAGTAGGAATTTAAAAAGATTCATCAAAATCCGTTCATGAACACCGGTCTTACGGCTTTACATACATACACTCGAACATAGAACCTCATCCTATTCGAAGTCAGTTAAAAAATGCATTAAAATATTTGATATTTATTATTCGTATATTTGTTGGAATTAATTATACAAAAAAAATTAAAAGAAAAAAATGGTCATAATAATTTGATTTACAGTAATACGAGTAATAAAAAAACTTTCAATGATTATAAACAAACCTCGACCTTATTATTCCATGTTGTTATTCGAATCGATCATACTGTTCATGATAGATTGTATAAGAACTTAATAATAACACTAGTTAGAGTCCACAAGAGCATGGACTCTATAGTAGAGAACATTTTTGAGAAGAATGTACAAAAAGCCGGTCTTTTTGCTAAAACCAATTTCCCTCAGTTTATAGGATTACTATTTACAAAGCATGTTTTATTATTCATCCAATCTTTGCTGCTAACAGAACAATTTTATTTTCTCGTTCGTATTGCTTACTTAAAGCGACTACATTGAATGAAAGAAAAAAAAAATAATTTCAATAAATGCCTACTGAAATGTAAGTAAAATATATTAATTATATGCAGTATATAATTATATATAATTAGCGGCCCGCCCCGGCTTCGCATGGGTGTACTTTTATTTTTAAACTTTTTGAGATATATTTATAATTTTATCTTTATAAAGGACGTTCAATGTAGCATATGTCCGCTGCGTAAGGAGCCGACCGCGCGACTACCTACAATTTCATACATGTGCCCGCCCCGCATTTCGTGCCCGCTCCCTCGTCGCCTTGTACGCCGGCCTACCCTACGGCTGCTTCGCGTGGGACCTCACTGCTCATAGCGCGGGGGCGGCGGCGGTGCTTATTTTCCTAAATTCATAAAATCTTCTGAAAGAAATGTCCGATTTGAGTAATTCAAAAAGTTATATATAGGGATTGAAACAGTTTTGAATATGAAATGTTTTATTTGGATAAGGATTAATACGAAGGTATGATTATCATGGTCTGATTTTTGGTCAGCTTTTAAAATGTACAAAGTGGTTATAGTGACATAACTACAATAGTTGGACATATAGTATCGCGAAGTTATTTGTAGACATTGATATGTTCTCTAATATTTAAGCAAATTTTTTATACCTTGGTCACGTTACTGAAGTTTTCGCAAGGATCCCTTATTTTGTCTAGCAATAAATATAGCCTATGTTCCTAACGGATAATGTAGCATTCTAATGCTAAAAGAATTTTTAAAATCGCTTCAGTAGTTTTTGAGTCTATTCGTTACAAACGTACAAAAATTCAAAGGTTTCCTTTTTATAATATTAGTATAGATAAACAAGTAAAATGTTACAGAAAACATTAAAGAAACGGCTCGCATTCAGTATTGAACTACAACAAGTAAGCAACTGTGGTGGTGAGCACTGACATTCTGTGCAAACAATTTTGCCGCTTAGTAAAACATACTGTTACATGTCAGGATACACCGGGCTCGTGTTCCACAGAGACTTCCACAGTCGCAGTCGAACTCGTCGATCGGACGTATTTCATTTCGTAGGGAGAAAACTCTTCGCTTTCATATTCGGGATCCAATAAGCTGTGGGCGGCCCTGCCCGCTATTTGTATCGATTTCTGGTCTTTCCAGAATTTTCTTCGTCTTCTGCGTCGAGTTAATAATAATAATTAATAAAAGAAAAGCTAATCTTCTAAAATACCTGGCGCGTAAGAGCTCGTTATATATCTTTTGGGTTTTAGCACCTATGTTCATGTATCCTGCTGAAAAATGAAAGTTTAAGTTGCGCCACCACCCTCCTATTGGTTGAAATTACCTAAACCTAAATAATAATTACTAATGTTCCACATTAAATAATTATTACTTATTAATTATTAATTGCCTTTGTTTGTTTAGGCTCTATACCGCTCAGTTAAATCCTGATGATGCTTTAGTATGCTGATAGGGTTCTTTAGGTGCTTTGCTTTAATAATTAAAAGTATTAACATATTCGGTAAATGTGTCAGAAAGCCAATAAAACAAGTTCGCTTTCTTTTTGATTAATGGGCGGCGGTTACCACTTACCACCTGGCTCATCTTCTCCTGGTTCTTTGTTCGCTATTAACATAAACCTTAAAATAATACAGAAGCCTTAGCTATATATATTATCGTATTTAGATATAACTTTTAGAACTTAAAAAATCTTCATGACTGGAGACGTGCCAAATTGGTTCAGATTTTATGTCACAGAGAGTATTCTTCTTACAGAGCTCGATACAGCTTAAATATTTATGACCGCCATCGATTCTCATTGATGCATAATCCGAGCTTGTTCAGCTTTTATCAAATATCCCTTGTACATAGAATAGGCTCTATTAAATCTCTTTGTCAACTGTTTATTTGTCACACCCGATTTTCTCTATCCAATATCCAGGTATAAATGCACACCATAATTAAACGATTTTGTATTTATGGGTTAAACTTAATGGGTTATTTTGTGTTTATGGGTAAATTTTTGGTATGGATCTATTGTTATATACAGAATGAAGGAGTTCATAGAAAGACGTTAAAAATAATTCATTAAGATTACCGCCCTCTATCTTAAGAACAACATACTAACTTTTAAATTAAAAAATTGGAATACTTCATAATATATTAAAAAAAAACCTTATTAACACCAGAATTTACCTTTAAAGTCTGAAACTGTATTCCAGGCAAGTCCGAGTCGAACGTAACTTGTGTATATTTTATTATATTTCTGTAGTTTTGGATTGTGGTAAAAGATTGCTAAAGCTATGAAATGGGCCTATTGTCAATAGTGTATTCTTGTATCATTCGTAAATTACCATGTAGTGTACAATGCAGTATATAATAGTGTATTGTATTCTACATAGTACATAATATATTTTACAAAATTTATTTCATGTTATGTCAAGTTATGCCAACAACCAAAATGTTATAATTATAATTAAGGTCAGAATTAAATTAACTTATTCTATACGAGTACAATTTAAAAAAAACTCAATAACTGAAATCGATATGTTGCTTAAATATACCAAAGGAGACATCATTTCCGTTTGTTTCTTCTTTCTGCGCATTGAACCTTAAACAGAAAATAAAATGGCAACATAGTGGAGTACGTGGCTTTGCTTTTTTATTGCAATAGCTTAGATCTTCCTCTGTATTAAACATCTATAGACTTGGCGACTCTTAGTACTACTATTTCGATACGAAACAAACTCCCTTGTTCGTTTTACCTCACGAGCAATTTCCTTTTGCTTTCTTGGAAATGAAGTGCTTTTCCATTTCCTGTAATTGACGGAAGATGAATAACATTTTATACATAACAATAACCCGCCCATGCTTCACTTGAGAAAATCAGCCTTACATTTACAAGGAACATTCGTAAAATTTATAATATTCCAAATATTTTTTATTAATATTTGTCACTCGGGCTTAGATACCAGTTCACTCTGATGTTCGCCGCTAAGTGACAAATATGTTGTCCAATGTACGATTGTAAGGTGTTCGGTGTGCGATAATAGCATTTGAATAGACCGTTTGTATACGAGGTGGCAGAAACCGGAGGTCACGTAATCTACATTTGTGAATAACGCCGATTTAATATTAATGAACAGTCTCATTGGTAACGTCCAATACATAAGAGATGCTTGGACTGAATCGATAACAAATATTCGCACAGTGACGAGAACTATCTTATTTGAAAGGAGATTTCTAATTTCCCGACGCTGAACGAAGTGATTTTCTATTTTCTCCGCTCCATAGTCTAGCGCTGAAGCGTCTCGGGCACCTTCATATCCGTGCGCTTTCCCGTACACGAACCGTGAAATTGCCTAATTTAAACGGTTGGGAAGGATGAAAGGATTTATGACACGAGTCGATTTTAAATATAAACCCTTGTATTGATAGGAGCTAGCCCTATGATTGACAAAGATAAATTGTTTCGATTGTATTTCAACGATGGTCCTAATGACAACCATCAGGAAGGATATTTCCTTTCTATCCGATCAGTGCTATAGAATTAGATAGATAGTAGCAGTAGTAGATAGATAAGGCACCACTTTGCCGGCATTTACTTTATTAGGCTCACTGTAGGTACTCTAGATTATCCATATTTCCAGCCCAGATCGCTGGTGACACGTTGCGACTTTAAAAAACATAAAAATTCCAATTGTTACATCATGAATAGTAGACAGGGTTTTATTTCACTCAAGGGGTTTATTTAGTTTGGGCAAATCACCTAAAAGCTTTGCGTGACGTAATTTATTTATGTATCCTTCATTGTGAAAGGCATGTCTAGGTTGTAAAAAAGGGCGGACTAAGCCTGTTGTCATTCTCTACCAGTCAACCTGAGGTGATTGTGAGGTGTGATAAATGACAATAACGTTAGTAGTTTTCGTAAGTAGTAATTTTCAAATTTGGATTTGAAACAATTTTGTACTAGGTAGCTTTGTTTTTTGTTTTAAGGTAGGTACGTTTGTATTTTGATACTATACGTATTTATATTTTAATCGTTGTAACTCCGGTCTAGAAATGTATTTGTCGGTAGGAGACTTCAATTGGAATCGGAGCGCGAGTCCGTTTTTACTTGTTAATTACAATAACACTTATGGATTGGTTGCTTCTGCGTGTGTATGATCTATAAATTATTGATAATGATTAAAAGCAAGGATTTGTTATTCGACTTAGTAGGGTCCACTATACAACCGATATCATATAAATTGATAGCAACTCGCATATGGACGTGTCATTGTTTTGATATAAAACGGTCGTCGTTATGAGAGGACCTGACAACCGGTGACTCGAATATATATAAATATGGTAACTTGGATTTTACAACTTCATCATCTTTCGACTCGTTTCAATTGTAGACGATATCCGGTCCATAAGACTCCTAATAATAATATATACTTACCAGCGGCCCCGTCCAACTTTGTTCGGGTTAGACTATTAATAATATACACACGATTTCAATAATTCTATAAAATGAGTTAACAAATACAAATATCTCGGCTGTTGGTTAAATGAGGACTGGGGACCGAATCGTGAAATTAGAATAAGAATTAAAATTGCCAGAAAGACCTTTCAGAACACGAGGAAGCTATTGACTAACAGAAAAATTAGCTTAAAACTGCGGCGGAGACTCGTTAAATGTTCTATACTTCCAGTTCTTATGTATGGTTCCGAAAGTTGGACACTGAAAAAGAAGTCAATTGATAAACTAACGGCTTTTGAAATGTGGATCTACAGAAGAATGCTTAAAATTAAATGGACAAGTAGAATACTGAATGTCAAAGTTTTACAAATAATGAATAAATATTTGGAAATTGTGAAAACCGGTAAGAAAAGAAAAACACCCTGTTTTGGACATATATACAGGAACAATAAATCATCATCATCACCACCATCCTCCTGCCCTTATTCCAATTATATTTGGGGTCGGCGCAGCATGTATTTTTCTTCCATACTTCTCTATCAGCCGTCATCTCACTAGTAACTTCCATTCTAGCCATATCATCCTTCACACAATCCATCCATCGCTTCTTTGGCCAGGAACAATAAATATAACTTATTAAAATTAATAATTGAAGGCAAAATTAAAGGAAGTAGAGGTCCAGGTAGACGAAGAAACTCATGGATTGGAAATATAAGGGACTGGCTGCGGTTAAAAGCACAAATAAGCTAGTTCATATGACTGCTGATAAAGAGACGTATCGATAAATGGTCGCCGACCTCTTTGATGGAGATGGCACGTGAAGAAGAAGAAAACATGATTATTAAAAATTTAGTATTTTTTGCCTTGATTAGACAGATAGATTTTATACATATAACCTATCATCTGCGCAATCACGTGTTTTCACTACATTTCATTAAGATCGGTCAAGTCCTTGTGAGTTATCTCGAGACATGAACGAAAATCTGAACAGATATAATAGTGTAGATATAGATTATAATCATATACGATGTAGTAATTAATTTGATGTCCTTTATGACAAAGCTTTAATGTTTATACAATTTCGTGAAGTTGTTATTTAAAATCATTAGTTATCACGGTTCCAAAAATAAACTTTGTACAATGATTCTCAGCGATACGGTAGTTGTTTAATTTGGCACGTTGTGGTAATTTCATTAATGTGCCAATTCCCTCAGACAACCACCGCTCGTAATATTTGCATAGTTCGATAATTTAATTGTTCTTTAATATAAACTTCTTCATGGAATTTTCAATATTTTTGAATTAAGAAAGTGCAAACATGATTGCGAAGTAATATAAAGTATTAAGATACTACAAGCTTCATTAAAATTATTATATATTGGTGTGTAAACGGGCAACAAACTTCCGCTGCAATGCAATATACGAAGAAATGGCGACCGGCACCGCCGTTTTTGAGTTTGCTAAGTTCTCTACGACCTAGTTTGACCGGATGGTGTTGTGTATGTTGATAGAGATTTTAACACTATGTGTGTGTTACTGTGTGTTTTGATTGAAGCTTTGGAAAGCCAGTAAAGTTTCTTTCTACGCTAGGAAAGCATCACTGATGTGCTACGTATTTTGGAGGCCGCGATAACCATTTACCATGATTTGGCCCGACTGCTCGTGTATTGGTTGTTAACACACGAACTTTATTACGGGGTAGTATCTACTGATTATTAAATAGAATTGATAATCAAGATGATAATATAGAGTCATTGCAATTCAGATAAAAAATTTGCGAATCAGCTTTTTTTAATTAAGTTGATGATTATTATCGCACTGTAGTTTTGAAAGACACAGTTCTAGTGCTGCACGGACGCAATCAATCAATGAAATCAATGAAGTTGCGATTACTGTCTTATATGATGGGTATTTAACGTCATTAAAAGTTGTAATTTGTAACATTTCGAACGTACATATAAAATTTCCTTGATTGTAAAATCATTCAATGGGAAACCAACCACAGCCATGCTTTCGTTCCACCTGTGCAAGAATCTGACAAATGTTGTTCATTTACCTTCCTCGATTCACATACGATAGAATGTGGTACGTACACATCGGTACGACGCGAATTGTTATAAATTTTTGTAAGTACAGACAAAATCTTGTTGATTTTGAAAAAAATCTCTTGTTTTGCTACTAGTAATTCGTCCTCAGTTTTACTTTAGAAAACGGACGCCTTAAGTTTACACATAGCAATGTAAACACATAGCACCCAACACGAATGTTATTTATTTATATCAGGCATATAATAAATTTCATGTTTGCCCCGTTTTATATATTATAAAAATACGTTTTCTTAGTTCTATGAATTACGAGTAGTATCATATTAATTTGTTGCGACAGATGTAGAAAAGCAGTATTTAGACGACCCCGTAGCCCAGTCGGTAGTGACCCTGCCTGCCGAGCGTGGGGTTCCGGGTTCGATTCCCGGCCGGGGCAGATATTTATGTGACAGATAAATGTTTGTTCTCGGGTCATGGGTGTTTGTGATATGATAATTGTGTATGTCCATGCCACCCGCAACACAGGGAATCCTAGTGCGGGGGTGTGAGTGTGTAAACGTTTAAACGTTTATTCATAAAATACTATTCCGCAAGCATAGATCCATTTTCCTGGATTAAAAGTAGCCTAGATAATGACCCGAAATATAAATATGTTACCAAGTGACATTTAAATATACTCAGAGGTTTCCGATTGTTTCGTACACAGATAGGCAGATAGACATAAAATTTGAAAAATATAGATATGTTTGGACTTTTGTGATACATATGTTACTTAAATTAAAATTTTCCAATAAGATAATATGTTTCAATTTGGGCCAATTACAGTTAATTTATTCGTATAAATAATATAATTATTAGTTAGAGTTTTTAAATTCATTTTTGTATTAGGTACATCGTACATGTAATTAAGATTTATAGAGTTATTTAAGAAACTACTTACTAACTTCTTTAATTATGTGCTTGCTACTTAGCTTTTATGTGTAAATTGTAATAAAATCCGAAGGACGAGAAACAAACGGAGTTGCGTAGTAAATAGAATCGGGGTTCAAATCAATTTAAGATTCTACCTACTCGACGGATATTGATTGAAGAATTTATGCTTATACATTCAAATTAATATTCAGTGGAAACTTAAGGCAGTGGTGCTAAGATTGAAATCGTTTTATGATTAACTATTCATGATTTAGAATAATGAAAGCAACCAAATCGGTCAGTTTTATTTTTGCCTAGAGTCTGCAAGCATTACAACTTTCTTTCAAAATATCGTGGTTTGGATATAACGGATTCACTTATTAAATTCAAATGATATAAATACTTCATTAAATAATAACAATTTATTAGTCTGTTCACATAATATTAATATTATTGTCTGGTTTATTTCACATAAATGTAATGTCAAATTTTTTAAATATCAATAACTATTTGTTGTATAGTTGCATATTTGCATACCTGTGTTGTTTCAACCTGTTATTATGAGTACACTAAAATCTTAAAGATCATGAACATCGGTACTCACAGCTTTGTATTAATATTATTTGTGTTTTGTGTTCGAATAATTAACAAATAAATAATTAAAAGTTGCTAAATATGAAGAAAACTGATTTTTTAACCGAATAATTACAGGAATTTCAGTATTCAGAACCTTCGATTAAATAATAAGTCCACACAAAGTGGTCCTACTTCAATACAAAACGACGTGTGTTTCAAACTACAATTCACATACGAGGTCACAAATAGACATGCTTGGTGTATAGTTTAATTTGAGAACAAAAGCAAAGATTGGTTCGCGCGCGTGCTGCAATGTCCACTACGGCAGCTATGTAAGTCGAAGCGGCGTGGACGTTGTTATACAAGAAGATACACATCGGACCAAGTCAATAATAAAACAATATTATTGTACTATAATTTTTCTTAATACATTTGCTGCAAAAGTAGCCTTCCATACGTGTATAGCGTGCGGAAAGTTATGCTTTTTCGTACTAGTGCATTTGATTTTCCTCCTGCATATACTTAACCTCCAAATGCATGAAGGAGGTTTTTAATCAAAAGTTTTCTGTACAAAATTCTTGTATGAAATGATTATTTTACAACGTAAATACTATTAAGGCTATGGAACTAAATTTAAATTTAATATTTAATAAATTATTTTTTCTTTATTATTATATACTGTTACGAATCAGGACCCGTGAAATGTGAACAGGTTCGTGATATGCCGCAATAGTTCCGCAGAGATTTTATTTCACTTCCACAATGGCAGTCGCACTCGTAGATCACAGGTCGATTGCGCGTCGTAGGGAGAGAACTCTTCCCTTTCGTATTCGGGAACTGAATAAATAAATGCAAATAAATAAATAACGCAATTAAAATTATTTTGAATTTAGATAAATTATTGTCATTGTATTGGCTGAAAGCATAAAAATCGTTCTCTTCTTGAGTGGTTGTCTTGCAAACTTGATCGTAGCAAGTGTAGATATAAAATTGTATTTTCACAAGCTGATTAGTTTGAAAGATTTCGGTGGACTGTCGTATCTGTCTGAGGTTTTATATAGAATATGCACACGTACAGAGGCACTTTTAAGACAAATAATAAAAATTAACGATAGTGGAAAATCAAAAATTTTTTTTACTCGAGCGAGTAATCTATCAGTTATAGCAACACTAGTTTTTTCGAAAATAATTTAATTCTTCAAAATGAATGGAGCATACTCCGCTGGTTCTCACAGGCATCCAGTCAGACTCTTGTCTTTCTAGCTGAACTGCAGCTATCCACTTATTTTTCCGAACTGGATCGGCATGGAAACTAAAAGAAAACAAAATAAGTAAAATATATAATTGTTATAAATATTTCAAAATGTTGTTAAAATATTGTTTTACATTTCAATATTTCATCAATAAGAAAAAATACCTAATAAATTAGGGAAAAAATTGACTGAGTGACCGAGTATTGCAATATGAAGTATATTGCATAATATAGACCATCTCAGTTTGATAATGTATTTGAATATTTTTGAATTTAATTATATAATAATTTTGCTACTTATTAGTGAAAAGTGATCCCTGGATATTTTAATTTTGTATTGCTCCTGCACCACTTCACAACGCATGTTGGCATGATGATTCACAAATCGTAAAATCGAAAACGTGTACAAGGTTTGACGTATAAGATGTGTTCGCTTACAAGACTGATGTCGCTCTGAACACGATTTTTAAGCCCTGCCTAAGTAGGCAATTGCAAGTGCCCACGACTTTTGTTGGGTCATTTTTTTAACGCAGTTACTTTTCCTGACTTATTATTTATTCGTAGTTCAGAACCTATTCTTTGTTGCAAATGTCATTGATGCAGTCATTCAAAACTAACCAGCCATGGTTCAAGAATTAACATTAATGTCCCATTTATATGCCTGTGTGAGAATCAAATTCCTGAGTGATAGTCCTGTGCTCTCAGTCGACAAGAACGGTCACTACCGATTTGCTTACAGGGACGCCTAAACCTAACGAACGTAGTGCGTGTTACAATTTTTGCATTTTTCTTTACGTAGCGAGACGACTGGTATTGTAATGACAATACCAGTTGCATTGCAAATGTGCAATCTGTGCTGCAATGAAGAATATATGATGTTTTAATAATTTTAAATCTTATAATTTAGATTTACATAAACTCTAATAAGGAAATAAGTCAACTATTCCAAACAATTATTAAAATAATTTTGTAGTTAGTAGGTCATCGGAAAGTGAGTGAATTATACAAGCGATTTAGTCAAACATCGACTTAACAGGTACATTAAATTAACATTACAAAACAGCTTGCGGCCGATTCAGGAACTACTAATTCCTAATTTAAACTTTGTTAAATACACGTTCGCGTTACAGCTTCTAATTACAGTTGTTTGACTTTCAGATTTAGATTCTACGTGTATTCAGCGTATGTGGAGCGGCGAACGGTGGCGGCGGTGCGTGTGATTGCA
Source organism: Megathymus violae (assembly GCA_003671415.1). Lineage (NCBI taxonomy): Eukaryota > Metazoa > Arthropoda > Insecta > Lepidoptera > Hesperiidae > Megathymus > Megathymus violae. The sequence goes on from PDGT01000021.1 coordinate 3,790,475, forward strand.
GCCACCAAGACCCGTGGTGCGGATTCTGTCATATGTCGAATGTGGTTGCCAGACAACCGTACGTTGACACTCAAGGCACGAGTTAAGGTAAACGAATTATTGCTTAATTATCTTAAGTTAATACTTGGGCGTCGGTTACAATAGTATCGCGAGAGTTCTTAATTTTGTTCTCAGCTTCAATATTTGCGAATGTGAATAGCAGTGACGGCCCAGCAGCAGGAGTAGCCTAGGGTAGACTGAGTGCGCATTTCTAATTTTTTAAAGTGATGTAGGTATTAGGAATTAAATACCACTAGTTTCGATTCTCGAGTTTCGGAGGGGAACTGAATATTCGATAGATTGTCATAATGTTGTCAAAGTTTTAAACTTCACCAACTCGCACTTTATTTGTAATTCCGTGGTATTAACACTTAAGTGGTATAATTCTATGCGGAATCTATTTTTTATTAACGCTACTTGTTCATAAATACTTTTGATAGGATAATAGAGTTACTGTTTCACTTGTATAGTGTCAATTGGCACGCAGAAAGATGCGCTTAGTGTAACGGTCTGTTTCAATCGTAGTAGGCGACTGAGCAACCTACGGCGGACTCGGTTTATGTGTGTCCTTCCTTGTATCCTATGATTTATCTCATTAGTTAGATAGCCTTGTAGCGTTTGGGAAAACACTTCGATTCAACGTGTTCGACGATTCAAGTAACATGCAAAAATATGTACGTTGTAAATTTCCTCAGTTACGAGAAGAGATCTATATGCCCTGCAGAAGCCTGTTAGGTTGAATTCCATAGATAGGTGTAAAAGTTATTTGTTTCATTAAAATGTTAAAAGTCATAGTAACGTTTCTGGTAAATTATTCATGAATTTTGCGTAAGTACTTCATTGGATCTTAAATGTTGTCTTAATGAATTCACAAAGTAATCACTCGATCGACTGGACCAATTATAATGAGGAATGGAATTAATTTCTTCTGGAAATATTTCTAACGTAATACAATTTGGTCAACTTTATTTGGTGATGTCGATATATATGCCTTCATCGATGATATATCGATCGATCACAGAGTCTATAAGCCTGTCTAAAATCATCCAACTCAATGTAAATAATTGTGTTATAAATCAGCTTTAACGGCGGATTATCATTATGTCTAACATAAAAAATAATTTAAACCCTTAAATAAATATAAAACTTGTGTAAATTAATATTTACGTGACAAAATATTGGATTCTTATGATATAAGTACCCAATTTAAAAATGAACATTAGGTTAATTCGACATAAGAAATATGGTAAATCTCACAATTTTAATAAAAAAAAATCTCATGATTTCTTGAGGAAAAGTAACGGTTGCCTATAAAAGGGAAGGTACACAAACAATGTTTTTATCGATGGTAGTTTATTTTGTGTGTTATATACTTACTGTTGCAATCCAAATGAATGATTAATATGGATATCTATATTATACTTCTATTATTTTTGTTTACTGTTTATAATTTATCTTAACATAAACAGAGTCAAGACAAATTATTAGGACGGAGGTTTAAGTATCCGAATGTCAGTAACTTAACGATGTTTCTGTCTTTCGGGGGGAAATAAATCATGCGATTGTCTCACTACTTCGCCGATTAAGCGCCGATGAAGCGATGACTAAGAAATTCTCCGTTTTTGAATCAGTCAGATAATAGTCTAATTATTTATGTTTTACCCCCATCTAAACGAACACAGGAGCAAAGTGCTCGGTTCTCGTAACAAAGTTACTCTATAAATCTACTGTATCCAGGACAAAGCTCTTACTTAACGGTAAATGTATGATGTTGAAGAATGATAAAGCACAGCTGTCGATGTTTGTACAAAATAAGCCACCCACCCCAGCTTTGCCTTGTTCTGACAATTATAAACAGAAAAAGAAATTATCATTCGTTCTTTCCTACATGCGACAATATATTTTTTTATATAGAATAAGGCGCGTATTAATATGTGAAATCCGTTTTGGTTTCACAGGTTACATGATTATAACTTGTTAACATTGATTATGCACATTGGTACGTTGGGAAGGATCTAGGACGCGTTACCGGCTATAAAGCAAGCTGTAAATCTATTTCTTGAGTGGGTCTCGAGCACATTAACCAATGTAATTAGAAACTTTTGACAGATATTTTTTTAAATGGAGGGTGGTAAATATTATCCTCAGTATATAATAATAATCATGTAACACGATAAGGTACATTTTAATATCGATATAGAAGCCAAAGCATGTTTTTGGAATTTTTGTATATCTGCCTGTCGATCTCTCCTCTGTTACTGCTTCACCCAACCACTGAAGATATTTCGATGCTTTACATAAATGTTAATATCCAGGATACTTTTCCCCTAGGATTTGCTTTGCGAAATAGGAAATACAAATGAGTATAGACGTATGGTAGTTCTGTTTAGTTCTGTAAATAGAGATTCGGTTGGTTTTTTGCAGGTATTTACAATAAATGAATGAAATTGCAAATTCATAAAACAAGATAAACCTACCTTTAAAACAAAGCAATGGGGCAAAAATGAAATTTATTTAATGAGTAATAAAATTGTTTACAGTTGTTTCGGGTGTGGGTTTTATTTGTAGTAACGTGTATAGCCGTTGCGTATAGTAAAGCGTGGGTGTTTTCTGAAGTTAAGCCAATCATAAAATTCTACAGGTTACTATATACTACACTGGGATCATTAACCTTATTAGGATTAAGTTTGACTGATAATTTAGAATTTTCTTAGCTTAAAATAATCGATGCATAACGTTCTTTAACTTCGTACTTCAAAAGTAACATCTATAGTTTTGTAACTAGCCAATTAATAATCCCCTAGTAGAAGTTACCTCGTGTTGATACTTTATATATATTTGTTAGTATATGAGGTTAATAAAGTTGGTGAGTCGATGTCAAGTCAAGTTGGTGAGTCGATGTCAAGTCAAGGTTGGTGAGTCGATGTCAAGTCAAGTTGGTGAGTCGATGTCAAGTCAAGTTGGTGAGT
>PDGT01000021.1:3794645-3824485 GCA_003671415.1 Megathymus violae
CGATGTCAAGTCAAGGTTGGTGAGTCGATGTCAAGTCAAGTTGGTGAGTCGATGTCAAGTCAAGGTTGGTGAGTCGATGTCAAGTCAAGTTGGTGAGTCGATGTCAAGTGCGCTAATTAGGAAAGTCACACATTCGTCACTGCTGTATTTAGATTGGAGCTGAGCTTTCAACTTCGTTGTACCAGAGTTAGTACTAGTTCCATGACGCACTTCGAATGATTGAGAGGACGGCTTGTAGGAGATATTCGATGAATGTGAAGCTAATTACGTAAATCTGTTCGGAATTAATAGTTTGTATGGGATCTTTGAATCATTGAATTGGCCGTGGCTTTCGATTAATCTGAAGTTATTAGATAAGTCTTTGTGTTCATATGTATTCTGTAATTAGTTTTTTTATTAGATGAAAGGATATTTTGTATGACAACTTAAAATAATTGAAAAGGCAGTTATAACTTTTGCACAATATGATGTTATTGAGTAAAAATATCCGTTGTAAATCTATGTATTGTAATTGTATTATTTAGTTTATCGGATCTCTAACTAATCCGCAGTGATCATTATTAAACGTAAGTATATAATTGTATTATTTTGTTTATCGTTAAATGTTTGTATTGAGGATCTCTAACTAATCCGCAGTGATCATTATTAAACGTAAGTATATAATTGTATTATTTAGTTTATCGTTAAATGTCTGTATTGAGGATCTCTAACTAATCCGCAGTGATCATTATTAAACGTAAGTATATAATTGTATTATATAGTTTATCGTTAAATGTTTGTATTGAGGATCTCTAACTAATCCGCAGTGATCATTATTAAACGTAAGTATATAATTGTATTATTTAGTTTATCATTAAATGCTTGTATTGAGTATCTCTAACTAATCCGCATTGATCATTATTAAACGTAAGTATACAAGACTTTAAGAGTCCGTTTGTTGAGATGTACATTTTAATCCATTTTCGGTCATTGGTTTGAAATGACATATAATTCAGAAGTGATATGGCGCTTTCTACGTACCGTGTCTAATAAAGTTATCGATAAGCTTGTAGTGTTATAAGTAAAAGATCTAGCGAAATTTAGAAGATCGAATGTATTTAAGAATTCCTGGCGGTTACAATAAATATAATACAGGAGTTACAAGATTAAGAAAGTAAAAAGGTCACTTGTAAGTAGGAAGCTGGGCCCGTCGCTTCTCTGACGTGTAGCGCGCAGAGGCTTTGCAGACAGGAGCGTGCGTGTAGGGCGCACGAGACGATCGGAGTCCCCGGCGTTCAGCGCTCGGAGACCTCGGCGACTGGAGCGTGCGTTAATACGCACGAGACGTGTAGATTATCCGGTGATCAGCACACGAAGACCGCCTTGACCAGGCGTGCGTTAATGCACACGAAATGAATAGATCCCGGAGTCGGAGAGTAATAAAAGATTTCCGGCTAGAAGAGCGAGACTTGATTTGTATCGTAATTGTGACTACACCCGCAAGACTGTTCCGATAGAAACTTTCAGCATGAGACTCCTTCAAGATTCCAGTGTTGTGACCAACACATGAGAAACTGTCAGTCTCGAGATCCAAGAGTTGCGACCCACACGCGAGAGACTATCCAATCTCGTCATAGCTCGCCTTTTATATCTCAAATTTTCTCAAATGATTCTCTTCTTGTGTTCTATTTACGAATTTAAAATTTCCATTCAGCCTAATGAATTACATTACCAAAAAGGATAAAAATGATACAAATTAAAAACAAAAGTTATCACGATGACAATAATTCAGGGCATTTGTCAAATATTTGACAACAATAACAAAACATTAAACCTAATAAAATATATAAAGAAATTACAGAATAAATAGATAAAAAGAGTATTATAAGAGTTACAAACTATGTGAGTACCAAATTACTAGATATAAAAACATGTAAGTATCTAAATACTACAAGCTTAGACTTATAATGTAATAAAAATTGTCAACACTAAAATATGCTAAACCATACTAATGCTAAATTATACCGTCGACTTGAGCAGATCAGTAGTAATCATCCCTGCGAATGAACGTCTGAAGCATCACTGAAGCGTTTTTCTGGCTTAAAAGAAATCGGATATACCGCTTGTCAACTGATTCTCCAATAACGCAACCGAAACACGTTTAAAACATTATACAGTTGATTCTGAAAGGCGGTTGGTTGCTAGCTAATGAAATAAAGAGCCCTATTGCAGGAGTAAAGTTCAGCTACAGATCAGAGATACATTTAAATTTCCATTAATCAAGTAATCGGACTGAATTATTTTTTTGTGAACATCACGTCGGTGACAAAAAAACAAGTCGGTTGCAAATGTATGTGGTCGGGTCCCATGTGATAGTTTGCCAACTGTTATTATAAGAAATATTATGCACATACTCTATGTACAAAATGTTGATTGTAGGCGGGGCTGATGGTTACACTGTGGCTCCGATTGTGTTATATGCATTAAAAAAATACAAGATTTACTATATTTTAGACCGTACATCCAGTCTTGCAATTAAATGAAGTTTGAAATGCTTAACAAAATTTTACACACCCGTGTTAAAGAAATTCTTATGTACGTTAGAACACTTGTGTGAACCAACATATTAGTTTTGTGGTGCCGCTGGAGAATTGATCGGATTCTGTTTTGTTAATTTAAGCTTGTTAATTGAACTAGCATAACAATGAAATGTAAAAAAACACCTCACACACAAGTAGAAAGGTAAGGGGAAGTAGGTACACTGTGGTACTGAGTGAGTTTGTGTGACTTGTGTGGATACTGATTTGACAGTAGTTCGCTAATTAAAGAACCCGTATTCGCAATGTTACTGCACTCGTGTTGCAAAGTGTTATTTGTAATTTGTAGTACCATGTTTATCTTTGATTGTTTGCTGGTAATATGCAACTGTTTTGTTGCATTCCGCGCTTAGAAAGAGATGGTGTATTTATTGTGTTTTCTTAACTCTTTTCCAGTATTTAAATATAGAGTTCATGGAATAACTATATGGAATAATGATACACGATACAGAAGCTTTTAAATGAGTGGAAAGTTAATGAGTGGAGACAGAAAATGTAGCAGTTTTGTACAGTTTTTAACCGTCTTCAAAAAAGGGGGAGTTTTTATGTTTGTTAATTAATTAAATATAATTTTAGTTTTATAAGGGGAGATTTTTTTAATCTCATATAAGTTATTTAGCAGGATATAAATGTATATACATATTTATATTCATTGTAAATATTTAATGAAAAACAACTAAATAAAAAAAATATTTGTTGATCTGAGTAGGAATTGACTTTAAATTTTTTTTTTTATATTCCATGTTTTTTGTAAACAACTGTAATTTAACTGTGAATGACCGTGTCACCAATTCTATATAATACAGGGTGTGACAGTTCGAAAGACAGATATGATCTTATAACGGCTCCGTCTTAGCATCGCGGGCACGGCGCCTTAAAAAAAAATATTTTTGCAATATTTATATTTTTCGAAATTAAAGCTTATTTTTGTGCTGCTAAATGAATAACATTTAAAACACTTCACAGTTCATGGTCCGACGTGCTCTTGATAGTATGTTTAATTAAAATTCAACAAACTTGTTTTTTAATTTCAACTTTAATTATTTCAGCCAATCCGTGAGAACTGGAACCTGAAGTACAGTGCGACGTACGTGTTGTGCCTGCTGCGAGACTCGGGGGTGAAGCCGCAGGAAACTGTTGGTGCATCTGTGTCCGTCGTGGCCACCACGTCCCCCGGCCGACCGCCCACGAATCTGCTCACCGTGTTAGATACAGAACCGAGAAGTGGCATTGAGGTATGACTTAATACTTTTTAATAACCTTTATTATTTAGGTTCACCCGTATGACATGGTTCACTTGAGCGTTATAGAAGTTTTTAATATATTTTAACTCACTTACACATGACCAAATTATGCTTATATATATTTTTTGCCGAATTGCGGCTGCTTTAAATATTGCCATCAGTCCCATGCTGGCAGAAGCGAAAAAAGCCAGTTAGTGTGTAGTTACTTATTACATACATACATCACATTTATAGATATTTAAGATATGGTTAGGTTATTTTAGCCATTAGTTGTGAAACAGAGAGAGAGAGGTGCTATGATGTTTAAACGTTGGTGCTTTGTTGAATTAATATTAATTATCGAATGTTTTTGTATTTCCTCAAGGTAACACCTGATAATATTAAGTAACTTAATTGAATTAATAACGGTAACACGAAGTAGCAACGTCGGTAAAATACAAATACAGTTGTGCACGAGTTCACACGTAAAGGAAATGTGGTGTCGTCCAATTGTCGCAGGTTTTTCGAGCGTTTGTTCCCGTGACAGTTCATTCACCTACATAATGGTAAATGTATGCGTTACAGTTTTTATTTTATAATTTTATTAGACTTTAAAATAAAAAATAAAAACTAAACCTGCCCACAACAATCGTGTGATAATCGCAGGCGGTATCTAGCACATAGTACATGAGTATTATTATGCCTTTAAGCTGTTGTTATTATTTAGTATAGAACGGAGTTTCAATACTACTGTACAGATTTTATTTCAGTTGTTACCAATAGGAAAATTTAGTTGTATATGGTAAAAATTCAATTCTTTTACACCTCCTAATATTAATAGTAACAATTATTTTGGATGTGTTTAAACAATTTGCGGGTTATGCAAATGTGTAAATATTTATTATTATATTATGTTTAAACAATTTGCGGGTTATGTAAACGTGCAAATATTCATTATTATATTATTTATTTGAAGAATATTTTTCGTTTGTAGTTAACGTATATAGGTAATTAGAATATAACTTGAATACAGTGCTAGTTTGCTAGCTAGAAGCTATCATTTTGACAAAACAAATGTAATTCGGTATCGTTTCAGGAAACCCTACATGTTTGCGTAAAACCGTTTCATTTTTCGTACGCTCGTGAAGACTGGCTGTTGGAATGGTTCGAGTTGAACCGCCTTCTCGGAGCCAGCCACTTCTACATGTATAATGAGTCCCTCAGCACTCCGGTGGCTTGCCTTCTCAATCATTACCGTAAACAAGGCCTGGTTACATTATTACCTTGGAAGTTGCCAATCGTATCCAAAGTTGAGATTCGGTAAGTTTTTAAATCGAAACAATAATAAGGAATTGTAGAACCTCGATTTTGAATGACCTAAGTAGCATCTATCCCAAAAGGAAAAGCTTTTTGGTCACACTTTCGACACTAAATAATACCGCTGTCCCATATCACTGTACTCATTGTTCTGTGAACTAAAGAGGTTATGACAACGGTGTAATGGTAGTCGTGTGCAATGGGTTTAAAGATGATAAAGTGAAAATGAGTATTTGATTCTATCATGAATATTTATTTTTCAAGGCACAATTATTCCGGTCTGGAGGACCTGAACATGACGTGTTTATGAAAAGATAAGTGACCAGCTCCGACTTCGTTTGAGTTGAACAATTATGTAGATTCATATATGTGCATACTTGTGATATAACCTATGTCCGTTCGGAATAATGTACCTTTCAAATAATAAAAGAATTTTTACAATATACGCCGTGGTTCTAGAGATTATCCTCCGCATAACACACGAACTCAAAAAATTCGCACCCTCTCGTTATATTATTAGTATAGATTTTACAAAGTTGTTCAATTGAACGTTAATAAAATCGATATCGTCTTCAAATTATGCAATATTTTTGTTATAGAATGTTAAGCTCTATTAAATACAGATCGTGTTTTCAAATGTCTAGTTTACTCAATGAATAAATTTTCAAGTAACTTTAACTCCGTTACGTTTGCTTAGGTCTAGAGGTGTTTGTTTGTTTATAAAGTGATAAGTTAAGTAGGAAAATGATAAAGCGTCGAAGAATAATAGAGATATTTTTTTTATTTTGCACTTTCAAATAACATAATGATAAACACATAATGAAGCCCAAAATTACGCTGTATGTACTTATATTCACGCATTAATGTATCATGAATGTCTGAACATATGTTTAAAATGATAAAACTTATCTGAGGTTCATACGACCTTGATGAACTGCCGACCTGAATAGAATCTGTGGGTTTAGCCGTAATGACGTGTACAAGAATGGACTGCGGACACCAAAATTATACCTACTTGCAAAAATTATACCTACTTGCAAAAATTATACCTACTTCTGTACGTTCGGTATTTTCTCTTCCTATATATTGTATGGTAATATGCTTCCATGACGCGTATTGCGACAAAGAGTGTAAAATGCGTGTTGTATCTTTGTTTTTACGTTTAGTGTTAATTTTTCAGGACAGAAGGCCAGTTCGCGGCGTTCAACGACTGCCTCTACCGGTCGATGTCCACTGCGGGCTGGTTGCTCGTCATCGACGTGGACGAGATCGTGCTGCCGCGGAGAGAGCGCACCCTCACAGCACTATTAACGGCTTTGAGGGCTGCTTACAATCCGCCTTCGAAAGCACCCTCAGCCTTCTTGTTTAGAAACGCATTTTTCTATCTGCGCTGGGAGGTAAGAATTTCATTTCAATTCGCACGGTTTCAAGGAAGGAGATTTCGGATGGTTACACAAGCCACTGAGAAAAAAGGGAAGCCTCTAAATCTATAAAACCGTCCAAGGCACATTCGGTTTTTGAATACGGAAACGAAGGGTTCCTTCTACAAAGCGAAATACATGCGATCAATAACTGGGATTGCGACCGTTAAGTAGTGTGTGATGCTAACAACGTTATAAACTCTTTACAGAAATATTTTGGCATTTCAAACTTTCTGGTCAATAATTTCTTTTCGTCTTCTATACAGGATGACGCCGAAGCGCCAGCCCCGCTGGTGACAGCACGCAAGACACGCCGCTGGGCGGCACCTCACGCACTCAAGAACCGAAGCAAGTACGCCTTACGCCCGCGCGACGCCGTCGAACTGGGGAACCACTTCGTGTGGGAGTTGGCGCCCGGAGCCAGCTCTGTCGGAGTGCCTACCGAAAGAGCACTTCTACATCATTATCGGGTAACAATTCGTCTACTTAGATGTAGATGAAGTTAGAATTGTGACGTTCTATAACAGTTTACACGTGTAAAAGTACAACAAATTTACGTTATATTTTTGACCGACCTCAAACAATTGAAGGTTTGAGATTGATTTGTAATTCACAGATTCCAATCATCACTTAATTCATGTTACTTTCAGATCCTTATAAACACACAAACATGGCTAAGCTATATTTGTTTAAAATAATTTAAGTTTACTCGCTTGCCACTCTTGTATGTAAAATGAGAGTAATTCCTAATGAGCACAAAAAATTCTCATATAAGATTTAACAGAATACAGAATAGTGTATCATATATCGTAAAAGTCTTAAAGACTACTTCATAGGATTAACTGGAATGAGAAAAAAAAATTATTAGCAGTTTCATATTAAGGCACAACACAATTTCTAAAAACATAATGATCATAGTATACAAACTAACATTCTATAAACTTTGCGTTTCAGATCGCCTGCGAGTACGGCGGCATGCAATGCCTGACAGTGCCATCGACCGTGGACCGCACGGCACACCGCTGGGCCGAGGAGCTATCGCAGCGGATTGCCGTGGAGAAGGAACAACTCGCCCGCACTTGCCTCGCCTAACAATCGTTCAGTCAAAGTTATTATATCTTACATGATCTCACCTTACGTACATGACCCCGGTGACGTCACAATCACCCACGGGAGTACAGAAATCATACAGAGGGCAAGCGCCGTCGGACAGTGGAGAACGAATCTGTCTAAAGTCTTTTTTTGTCTTGTCTTTTGACATTTTTGTCTTGTGTACTCCTCCATGTATCGTCACATTCCTGAAGTGATAGGAAATCTACTTAGACATATATAACTCCGTCATATAATAGCAAAACATTTATTAACGCCCATGTACAAAGCTCTCTGTATATATATATATACGGCTCAATGTGATGAAATATGAAGGCAGCGTGTGATGTCGTGTATCGTTTTAAGAAATCAGCCAGTAATGCATTAAATATTCAATATGTCTTTCAATCTACGGGTAATGTTTCAGTATATTTATTTTTTGCATAAATCAATTTCAAGTAACTGTTGTTCTACTGAACTGTACTGTATAAGTCCTATTGATTTAAAATTAAATCCGTTATGTATTCCATGCATTATTCTGATAGGATTGTGAACTGACTTACTGTTTGGCAGTCAGGATATAAAGTACATAAGAGCGATTACCAATGTTACGTATTTGCGGCGCGTATGCTCGCTTTTGGACGTTCGAATGGTCGGAACTTACAGACAGACCCGCTTCATTGCTTTGGAACTCGTATACGCACCTCATATGCGAGTCTTGACGTCTAGTACGAGCTTATATGGTACATATCAAACGCGAATGCTTACAGACGAAAAAATACGAAGTTTTAAGCGCTGCAAATACATTTTACATGTAACCGCACTGAGAAGTATTGCGCATGTTATTGTATGAGAATGTGTACCTGTACCCCTTTGACAAAATATGAATGTTTAATTTGGTCATTTACGTGGTACTTGTACAATTCTGGTAAACTACATTTAAAATAATAATAAAAAAACGGTTTCGTAGAGTTTGGTTATTATATATTTGATACAAAAAAAAAAAACAGAATTAAGGTCACAATACTAATTAGCGAAGCTTGATAATGTTGCATGCTTGTGTTAATAGATAATCATTTAAAATACCTACCACTATGAGTGGTAGGTACCACTATGAAATTCAGTGTTCTTGCATTATTATAACTATCAAGTCAGTTTTGTTCAGCATTATCGTTTTTTTTATGTTAATCATGTACTTATTGTATTGAATTTACTGATTATAAAAATGATATGGTTTATGGAAAACCACAAACTAAAAGTACTTTTGGTTTTTTTTTGTTTTATTAAAATCAAAATAACTTTTATCTCATTTCTCTATGAGAGAATAATGTAATGTAAATATTTTTTTTTTGTTTAAAAAATATATGCGATAGGTAATTATTTGCTACCTTTAATAATTATATATTTTATTATCAAACAATAAATAAAACCAAAATTCAGTGAAATGTATAAGTGTATAAATACACGTACACTCGATATACTAAAAATAATATATCACAAAAATTTATTTCATTATATCCTAATGTTAATAAGGTTAGTATGCAATTCATAATATTAATAAATATTATTATTGTTAATTTTATTCATATCACTAATATTAATTAATATTATTTAAATGTAAATTAATTATGTGGATAAATGTTATGTTATGTAATACCTTTATGAAACTATACTATGAAAATTTGTATTGTGACATTTTAATATCGATAGTAGATTTAATAATGATAACATGCATTATTATGCTCGTCGCATTGATAAAGAAAGGTAATGTTATATTGTAGAATATGTAAAAATATTGCTTTATGATCGTGCTGATTGCGTATTTTTGTATTTAAATCAACGTTGTGTTAGAACTGTTTTTAACTGTTGTATATTAGAGCTTCTGTATAATATTATCTACTTACTTACCTGTGCCCTATCTATTTCAGGTTGTTAATGCGTGACTTTACTTAAATAAAACGCAAGAAATGTTTACGCTGAAAAACTTGTTTGCCGTACTTTCACTTCGATAGGACGAACGACACCATGTCTTGGAAACAACAATATTTATTTTTCGAGTAAAAATTAGCTTGTCAATTTGAGAGAAGATAATAAATAAAAAGTTTCGCTCCGAGTATGGCAAAGATAAAGTTAAGAATGGATCGTAAATTTATTCATTCGAGTAAAACTGTTTACGTACAATAACTTAGAGCTTTATTAGAAATCGTTCAACGGAATTGCAATTTATCTTTTATTTGGTATTCCTTACCTTTCCCCAACTTACATGTTGAATATTTGGCCAGTAATTTTAATTACTTTGATCACTGCGCAGCAAAATGTGTATCCCGTGGTATCTCCATAGACAGACAACACAAAACACATATCGTTGTAATTGTACTCTTTCTATGATTTGTTACTAAACTTTGAAGTAAATTTTAAACCTATGGAGTACAATTTGTACATAATAATTTTGAATTTGTATGTATTAATATAACTGTGAGTTAAGCATGGATGGTGCCATTTGTGTGTTGTGCCCTTTTTGTAACAATAATTTGCTCAAAGATATTTTGATCAGTATTAATTCGGATAATTAAAGAACCCCTCGATGTTATGAAGCCATGAAGCTACTCAAAATATTTCAAAGTTTACAATACCATCATGATGATGTGAGACCATGGTCTCACATACAATTGTATAAACCTCAATTGTAGTGTATCTGTGACCTGATTTAATTGGAATTACGATTGCCAAAGTTTTATAGTATTAACAATAAAACTTTGACTGTGAAATGCAGTTGCACCTTGAACTTTCTAGGAATTATAATATTATATCAAAATTTAGCAATAAGGAAAAAATGCTGAAGTAAATGTTTCAAGTATGTTAATGTAAATATCAAATTGATTTTGTGTGATAAGATGTATATACTAGTTAATTCTAAAATCATTATTACAAAACCTACATATGTTAGTTATATGTGTCATAAAATCTCACGTATATAAAATTATGAAATACATAGTTGTTACTGTCATCGTTTAGCCTAAATACTCTAAAAGTTAGTTTTCACAACAATTAAAAATATGTAAGATTTAAATTTTAAATTTAGATTCTGTAAAACGCGTAGTTAAATATTTTTGTTGCAAAATTTTGACAAAGGTTTATAAAGAATAAAAGACCGATCGATGGAACGGCTCTTGAATTCCTGTTTTTTTGTAAAATACAATAAAAAAGCCCTTTATGACCGACTCATTATATCAGAGAGTTTCGTACTGTAAATGTCCAGGAATATTTTCCATATTTTGTAGAATTACAAGATTTATAATTTTAGTAAACGTTTAAAATAGAATACTAGTTCAGATTTTTTTACTACAGGTTGTAATATTTAAGAAAAGGTTTGAAGAAAACTGTATTGGCCAATTTGCGTGTATTTTCTTGTTTTAAACTTTTATTAAAAATCAAATTAGTTTATCTCTCATAATATGACGCATAATGATTTAATAATATTAAATAAAAATTTATATTATCAGGGTTCCCTTTTTATCGTACTCACAGAACGCTTACAATCCTATGATATATTCTAACATAACTGTTTTATTTGCTCTGACATTACATTAAATTCATCAAAATAGCAATTATTTTAGAGACTTATTTGATTTCTTCATATTATTCCTTCTTAAATATAACTAAATTAATTAAATCCGTTAACGTGTTTATTTTCTTTATTGGTAACGATCGCGGTTTTTTGCTCATTCACTTTTAATGTTCATTTCTATCTACCTATACATATCAATTTGAATTTCATGTTCATATTTAAGTACTTTTATTTTTTAAAATCGCTAATATTATTTCAAACATCTTAAAATTGATTTCTTTACTGCTACTTTGATCGGTAACTGTATGTACTGTACCTCATCGAGCATAAGACGGGTTAATATACTTTTTTTTTAAGAAAGAACATCCGACCTTGTTTGCATACTTACAAGTCCGTCATTTTGAAAATATCTCATTTCAGCGGCCAGTAATGAAACACGTGTTAATCAATAAGAATTTTATAATAAAATTTCTTAAGTTATATAGATTCTGAGATATTTGAGTTCAAAGTTCAAAACCATAAAAATTAACGCATAATTTTTTTTATGTCTTCGATCAAAAATGTATCAGTGTAATTTACCTGTTACATGTCCCATAAAAAAATGATCTAACCCCCTTAATGTACAAATTAGGGAAAGCTATAATAAGGAATATTTATTAAGTTATCTATTGCCTTGTAGCTCTCTAATGTAAAGGATAATAAATGGAATTATTGTACTATCTATAATTTCAATCTATCTCAAGTTAATTCTGTAAGATATAAAAAAAAAAATTCTGATTTTGTTGACCCATACATTAAAGAATAATCTGTATAAAAATCCGGTTTTAAAATTTTCACCCCAAATGGAAAATTACCCTGAATATATCCTGATATACTTACTATGCGAGTCTGATTTTGACTTGATCAATTCTTTAATTAGTTAATTAAGCTCATTTATAATGTGTAGGAATTTGTTAAAAATGCAAAATATAAAAATTTCGATATTTTTATTCACGTACCCCTAGGTACCTACTGAGTATTAAAAAGACGAGTATTGCCTGGATGAATCAAGTCTAGTGTTTATGAATATTTATGAATTTTATTCTAATACGCTTCTCAGTAAACCAAGTGAACCTCTTAAAATTTTAAGTTATTGATTAAATGTAGCTTAGTACTATGTCATAAACACGTCTATAATTGTATAAAATTACTTAACCTAAATCAGTATTACGTTATTGGTAATGTAGTTTTACTGTTTAGATATAATATTTTAATATTTGAACGCATTTGAACAAAATCTTTTGTAAATCAAATTTGCCGAAATCAAAACTTTGTTGCTCTTGTTCCTTTTTTTATAAATAAATTCGTTTAAGGCTTAACAGCGTATTTATAGAAATTTAAAACTAATTGTGGCAAGTATTTTGTGTGTCTATATTTTATCTGTGATGTTTATTTTAGAATGGAGGGTTGTCGGATTTGGGTTTGGAGGGAAATGGGTTTGTTGATGGAATGTTATAACTGGTCTTTTGTAAAGTAAAGAAAAAGATACGGAATTTAATATTGTTTTTCTTTCCTTTCCTTTTGTTACTAATACCAAGTAAAATCAACGTTATAAAGCAATTCAATGTTGTGTAAAGTTACAAACCACATGACATTTTTGAAGCATCGGAATCTGATGAGGTGTTAAAGGTGTCGAATCATGCTTCACTCCAGGCGGACTTCCCTTGCTCGTGGTGTACCCTGCTGAACAACCGACGAGGCTACCTCTATTAAATGTTACTGGGCTTTGAACCCAGTATATTATTGACGTAGTGGTTGAGTTTTTACCTACCTGACTAGTTATTATCCTTCTAAAATCAACCGCGATATTTTTTCCGCATTTCTATTGCAGCGTCAGTCATGAGTGGTACTTCAATTTCATCCTTGACCTGCAACGCGTTGATAATGCTTTTGATGTTACAGATCTAACTAGGCGATGGTCACTTATCATTATGCTTCCCGTCTGCTCATATATCGGCCATTGATATAAAAATCTCATTGAATGCTTAAGCACTTGAGGAACCTTTATAAATTTAAATACTCCACAATAGTTCAAAACATTAATGCAAGTGCAATGGGCATTACGAAACTAAAGAACTACAATTTAAAGCAACGTAATATATTATGTGTAAGGTGCACATTTGTAACCGAAATATTGATTTTTCGTATAACCTTCGAAACAAGAAACTCATTCGCGACATTCAGCGTCATCTCTCTGCAAATGTTGAAGTTATTTCCAAGCTTTGGAATGTATCGCAGGTACAATTTCGACGTTTAATTTCACAGAGACTAGAATTATATATGTTTAGGGAATTTTTACTAGGTGGCGCTCTCTGGTCACGTTTTAAATAAAGGTGTTAAGTTTATTAATATTCCTCCGCAGTGTGCACACATGTAGTATCAAGAAAAACATGATGTTAGATTATTATTGTGCTACAAATAAGAGAGTAGAGGAAACATTAATGTAAAACTAATTTTTATAATCATTATCTTCAAAGCCGCCACTACCAATCAGCATCCGTAAGATGATTAGAGGTGGGAATGCGTGGTGGTGAGGTGAAATGGTAAAGAGGACTCTAAATATGATGAAAATATTTTACAGCGATAATATCGTAATGCGTAAGAAAATTGAATGAATGACAGTGATGTTGCTACAAAGAAATTGATGCCGAATATAATGACAAACTGTCTGCTTGATGTTTACATTATTAATTCAAATTAACAGATGTGTAGGCACGTAATGTAGAACTATTATTTAATTGGAAGATTAATGATAAGATAAAATACACTACGTTTAACATTAATTAGTGTTCTGCCGTTGCTGGAATGTACCTATATGTATTTATTGATATTACTACGCATTAGGAGCTCAGATACATATACTAATGTAATGTGGTTATTAATAATATAGAAAATAAACATTGTCCAATTAATTTTTTCCTGACACTAGTTTTTAGTACATTTTACCGAGATTTTTTAAGCAGAGATAATTTTAATGACAGAATCAAAACCGCCTTCAAATAATTCATTGATTCTGGATTTTTATTGTAGCAAAGGAATCAATGGACTTCCTGCACGAATATTCTGCATGCACAAGCGCATCGATAACAAAGGTGCATACTTTGATTGAAAATTCTGTAGGTATTAAAAAAAAGAATCTTTTTCTTTTTAAACACGGAACGGCAGTTTCATACGTAGGTAGAGTATCATCATGACTTATAAAAAGCTTTAAAATTATAGCGAATCGATCTAAAACTTGTGTAACAAGAAAGTCACTACATATTAAAATTGTTTTGCTTGCTTGGCTTGACAGTCAGTTTTTTTCTTTCTTACCTTCTTCTAATTTTCTGCCCGACAACGTATCAGTGATACCATTGGTTTTGCTGATGTCCATGGGCGACGGTGACCACTTACTTTCAGGTGGCTCGTCATAACATAACATAACAAAAAAATGACACTATTGTAAGTATACATGACATAATGCAAGCACCAAATCGTTTATTTTTGTGTTATAAATCACATTATGATAAGGAGCGAAGCGGTCATGGTGACCTCAGCATGTGACTAATGTTCCCAATTAACTTGGAGGAGGTCGGGCCTTCACCACCCCTCTTTGTTTGCATTTCCCCAAACGCGCATTACATACAAATATTTGAGAACCGATGTAAACCGTGTACATTGTTTGTCTTATTTAGGTGGCCTGAAGTTTAATGTGGGTGACCGTTTAAAGTTAAAGTAAATTATTAGGATTATGTTCATTTGAAATTTGTGTAATTACATTAATTTCAAAGCTCTTGACATTATTTCATAATGTTTTCATAGGTCCAATTGATTTGTCTATAGATATTAATAATAAAGCTCACAGGACCGAATTTGCACATTAAATATTCGTTTGTTTCTTATCAAAGGAGCTTAAACGTATTTTATGAAATTCTTGTCTATCTGTCTATATCTCTCTCTCTTTGTACATGTATAACGTTTAAACCCTTTAATTTATCTGGCATATTTATAACTAATGTTATGAGTTGGATCTGGTCCGACGAAACATGTTTTTTATTAATCCAACTACAAAAATCCATTTATAAAACAATGGAAGAGCTTTTTGCAAATCAGGTAAGTGTCAACGCTCTCTCAACACTCGTCAACAACAACCGGTATAGGTGTGACATGAACATTAGACATAACTTGCGTCTTGTCTATGTTCATTTTCAGACCCACCTGTCGTGAGACACTGTTCAGGTCTCCTAACATGGTACTGGGGTCCCTCAACGTTTCCGTCAGGATCCCTGTATCGTGTATGTGTAAGGTGTTCTCCGTTAATGTTAATGCCTAGTGCTTTCCACTCCATCAGCTGGAATACGCCTTCCAATAGACGGTTTGTAACCAATGTTATTTTATTAAATGCATGGAACCCTAACAAAAATTGCAATTATATTTATAGTTTTGTCGTAACTGTTTGGTATATCTACAATAACACAAAATACGGAACATTCATATCAAATCTATAAAAAAGATGAAACAAATTTATAAACAACTTTTGAAGTACTAACTTGACATAAAATATTGAGTTTGTTCACTACGAGCAGGATAAATCATGTTTTAAAATAGTCGCAAACTTAAATCGGAGTGTATTTCTACGAGTGAAACTTAACTCTTTAGTGAGAGGTTTCATTTTAAAATTAAAAGATTTCTTGTTTATTACTTGCACCATAAAATCTAAATGAAAACGTTTCAGTGTTGTGAAAGTTAACGCTTTTCTTACGTTATACAGTCATACATCTGGATTTTTTATTTAAAAAAAAAATATCCATACGATACAGAAATATCGTGTTCGGCCCGAGCAAGCTATTATTCATTTTAGACAACACTTAAGACATAGTATCGTGCAATCGGAAAAGTTTTGCCGAAATTTTTGTATATTTTTAAGATGCGTATTTTGTTTGTAAAAATAATTTAAAAATGCTGTACAATATCATATAACGTGGTGCCCTTAGAGTTGACTGTTAATCACGGTTAATTAACGAGGTGGAATTACACTTACTAATGTCAAATTTTTAATATTGTGCATAGGTGCGATCTAAAAAAAACTGATGCCTATTTAATTTTTTTTGTATGTACTAAACTGGACAATGTTACACGCTGTGTCAGCCAATTAAATGTTTTGAGGTTGTCATTAATTTACATAAATAATTTCGATTTAATAATTAATGTTTATATGTATTTCATAAAGCAAAACGAGGTTGGATCGCCGTATTTAAACTATTAGTGGGTATTACGCCATAAGTGGAGATGAACCATTTTTCGCTAATAATCTCTAAATGAACAGCGCATCAAAGTAAAAATTGTGAAAGACTACTGTTTTGATTACCAATCCATTAAAGTAAATATTAAATTTATAAATTGAATGTATTGGCTTTCGTTCTTGTTCATTAATTTTCATGATGAAATCAAAAATTAAAATGTTTATAAAAATTAATTTTCTTGAATTAAGTTGCAAGCGTATTTTGTACGGGTTTTTCTAAGTTCACAAATTGTAAAAAGTGGGGATTGCAGTCAAATGTAAATAAAAATGTTACTAGATTCATAAAAGTATTCATTGCTCATGACTGTATGTTGTATCATATTTCAGTGTCACTCTCAGGTTTGAGAAAACGCCACAATACAAGACTTTAATACGTAGTTAGAAAACACTCACTCCAACACTAGCTAACAGTTTGCAGTCGCACTCGTTGATTGTAGGTATTTCGGTTCGTAAAGGGAACCTTTCGCTTTCGTACTTGGAAACGGAATAATCCACGAGCGGCCTTTACATATACTGATTTTCGGGTTTTCAGAACATTCCTTGGAAAACAATAGAACAATCCTTGACGCATCCAATAAAAGTCCATGTATGCAATATTATTCGATAGGTCGAGAGTCGCCTAATGTGTCGGGGTACTTCTTTCACCTATCTTCCTATACTTCACCTATCGTTCCGCAATTAGTTGCTTTCCGCAGAACTTTCGCGAACCTTCGTAACAATATGATATAATAACTGAGTTACTTAAACCATCAATAATGTATGGGTACCCTCGTGTTCATCCATGTTTCCATCGAAACGCCGACTTTTGGGAAAAACTAAAAGCTACAAATTAGTACGTATGTAATAACGTATTAATCATAGCGCTCGGAATATATCTAATTTGCAAATTACCCTCGCAATTTGACATGAGGGTTTCGAGACAGGGTGCGTAATTAAATGAGATGTATTAAACTCCTACACATCGTAGGGGGTCGGTGTATACCCCACATTTAGGGTGTACTCGACAGACGCCAATACACGTCCACCTGCTGTGAGATATTGAAACGAAGCGATCCTCTTTTTTTATTAGCAACATTTCACTTGTCCCGGATTTTTGAGTGTTTCACTGAAACAGGCTCCCTTGTCAAATTACGCTGATATTTCACGCGGATACCAGCTCTCGTTCCGGCCGGGCTTTTAGCCGAGCGTTTGAACGGTTTACGTAGTAAGGATATTGAAAATATTGAGGTCAAATCTGTTATGGATATTTTAGAAAGTATGTATAAAAAAACATTACGTGAATAATTAATATTCAGTTCATAGTGTAATTATATGATAATGTAAATGGAAATAGTATTAGAAGTTTTTAGTGATAACTGAAATGAAACAACACCTTATTGTATAAGAAATACAAACAGCGAGC
The DNA here is from genome assembly GCA_003671415.1 of Megathymus violae. Taxonomy (NCBI): domain Eukaryota; kingdom Metazoa; phylum Arthropoda; class Insecta; order Lepidoptera; family Hesperiidae; genus Megathymus; species Megathymus violae. The sequence continues at coordinate 3,812,562 of PDGT01000021.1, forward strand.
TTAATGCTAATACAATTACCATCAGATTCATTGCAATATTCATACAATTTATAAGTTACTTACTTGTTACGTTGTTTCTTTACTTATTTTTAATCGTAACAGCAAAATAATCATGGCTATCTAATAATTTTCATAACATCAATTGACCAATTGCTCTGTTAATTAATTTCGTAGCTTCCCTCTGAATGCATTAAGGCGTCAGTTCATTTTGTATAAAATATTACTTGGCCTTTCTCAAGTCCATGTTAAACATTACATACCCATATCTGGACGTTTAAATAAAATTAATCATACGTTGCTTCGTTCCAGAAAAAACATTTTAAGGAGGCCCGCTGCCATTTCGTAGATGTTTAGTCCGGGTGAAGTACCGTCTCCAAAGCTTATTATGAAAGGAGACCTAAGCCCAGCAGTTTGAAATTTTTTGGTTGTAATGAATTTCTTCATCCACAAATTTCTGCTCAGATCTTAAGAAGATAAGTTTTATTTATAGTTTTTTATATTGTGTCAAAGTATGTATCGTGTATTTATATCCTTGCAGTCCAAAGTCTTTATGCCAGTAACAAAGCTTACTAGATACAAGTTAACGATATTGACAGATTTATAAAACCAGATTTAATTTGATTAATAATTTATTGATTAAATAATTAAACGAGAAACTCTCGGTCTACAGGTCGATTGTATGTGATATAGATCGAAGGGGCAGTCGACAGGCGCCCAATACCCTTCCACCTGCCGTGAGATATTGAAAACAGCGCACGAGGCTATCCGATCGACCTTTTTTATTGTCAACATTTCACTTGTTACGCATTGTTGAGCGTTCTACTGAAACGGCGTACGTTGTCAAATTGAGCTGATATTTCAGGGAGCGTCGTTTGTTTCGATTGCGTTATTAAACAACCGTTTTTTGAGTTATTTCACATAACATTTGTTTGATTTTTATGGTTGTGGAGTATATGTAGAATAATATATAACTGTTTTGTGGGGTTATTTAAACACCTGACCAAATTATAAGTGGTTTTACTAAACACTCGCGTCTTTTTTATTTTAGAAGTACATGTACGCGACACATCTATATGGGAGTATGCAAAGTTTCATTTTTAAGTATTTTTTGGCATTAAGACTTAGATCAGTCACTATGATAGTTATTTTGGAAGATCATACCGTAACTGTCAGTCAATAGATCACCTGAAAATGGAATATCTTCTTTCATTGTAATTCTTACTTTTCTGATTTTCTACAATGAATTAAAGAATTTAGAATACATATATCATAATTGTTTATACTTATAAAGATAGAACAAAGTTCGCAGGGTTTTATCAGTTCAGTTTTTTTTAATGAAGATTTACTTTCGTATTAGTAGCAATAGAGGGACAGTGCTAATAAATGATCGAACACTTCATCACACATCACCTAGTTTTATGAATGTCTTATTTTTTAATTCCATTATTGCAATATCATGATGTCCAAAAATATTTTTTTAAACGCTTACCGTAATTTTAATCAGTGTCATCTGTTTTATGAATTCTTAATTCATAACAGTACTTTACTTTTAACTTGAAAAGATGCGAATTAATGTAATATATGTGAATATATAAGCGAAATTGGGAATTTTGTGAGTTTGTCAAGGGTAATATCCGGTAACCTATTCGAAAAATTCTTCTACTAGCAACCTAAGTTTCTTAAAAAAAGTAACATTTCGTTAAATATTTGACCTGTACATTAATTATGCCATGTATCAGTGACCGATGCTTCTGTTAGTTATCTTATGTTAGATACTCCAAATGAACAGATATGTTCCGTATGAATAGGTTTTCTATAGATAACCTTATACATATATCTTTGATGATTAGGTTAGTGTAAATATAGTCACAGAAAAAAAACCACGATGAATTTGTTCGTCTTTTGTTTGTGTAGTGTCTATAATATACAGACAAATGTGATCTATTGAAATTTAATATCCAAGTGTGTAAGTAGTATTTCTCGTAAACACAACTGATTGATGATAACCCAGATTCTCTTTGGTTTACTGTTTTGAAGGTTAAGTAAAGTGAAAACGAAGTGATTCATTAATAGATAATGTATCGCCGTTTCTAAAACTAAAATTATGTGTGTCGATGGAGTCTATATTCATTTTAAAGGAAAACAATCAAGTTTCCAAAAACAAATAATTTTAAATCAGATCACATTAATACAGATAGAGATATAAGTTCAATCCTCTGTATTGTTTAAGAAAGTATTAATTAAACATTACGCTTGGATAATTGATTAAAAAGTGAAATGTATATTATGCTGAGTGCACAAAAATGTTTACAAATGTAACAATTTCTTTAATATAAGCATGAAATAACCTGGTAACAATATACAATTACTATAAATGTAAATTTTATTGTGAATAACATTCCGTAGACTGCTGTGGAGTTAATTTTCGTACATCCAGTGAAGGCTTCTGCATTCTATTTATTTTGTCCCACTCTTTCGTTCATAATTTTGTCCCAGTTTGAATAGATCGCTTCTGTCTGCAAAATAAAACGATTCTCCTACTAATCTACGAGCACTACAAACGCTCGTACGAAATATGAGGACCTCGGATGAAATTTAACAACAAAACCTCCAGTAACTAGGTAGGTAACAAGATCAGAGTCGTTCTGCACTTTTAATTTACAGAATGTCTAGAGCTGTTTCCTCGCAGTGTATTTCCGCTGCGCTATTTATCAGCCGCTACTGCCCGCCGAGCAATTACTGATGTCGCACTCCGCTGCACTGTTACCGACACAATTACTAGATCCTGTCTTCTGCGAGTAGCTTTAAAACTATTTTGTTTATACAAGCGCTATCAATCCGCCCACTCTTTGCCTTTCTTTGTGACTATTTATTAATATAATTCACTTGTATATCTGTGTTGTAGCTCTAGGGATTACTAAGTTCAGACAGAGTTAGAGAAAGTCTCTGTTCTTTCAGAACGTTATTACTGTAGCAGCTGTAGCGTGAATCTTCCCAATTCACCTGCCGCCGCTGGAAACAAGACTGTTTCTTTTTTATGCGGACTGACACTGTGTTTTTTTTTTAATTTTAATAACTACATACATAAAAAATACAAACACGCGCACATAGAACCTCCTCCTTTTTCCATGTCAGTTAAAAATTACGGTTTTATTTTTTACTTACTTTTGCGTATAAACGTAATAACACGGCGGAGAATAAAGGATATCCTATGGTTTGACTTTGGTATACATATGTATATATATATATATAACATATTGCAAATTGATGGTTTTGCATTGAATTGATAGTAGGTAAGTACGAAGTCACCCTAAAACCCAAAAATAATTAAGTAGCCTCCGGTATAATCTCACCATGGAATCAGGAGTAATCTTGACTTGAGAGATACGGGAATTACCGTGCAGTTTTGAGGATGGATTACCTGAATCACGCTCAATAAATATTATGTACAATATTTTAATTTCTTAACGTTTATTTTTATACTACTGTGTTGATACTATTTGATTGTGTGTAGGTTGCCAGCAACTAAATTATTTCAACAGCTTAGAAAGATTTTGCTTTTGTTAGTATGTAACGTATGTATGCAGTAAACTCTTCAATATATTCCACCTTACCGTATACATATGTCGCATACTTAATATTATGCAAATATGTCAAGAATCAACGTAAAATTTATCTGAATGCAATATTATAATATTCATGTCTGCGTAGAAATGTACCTGATACCTCCCTTTCAACGCTGTATGTACGTTTAGAAAAGCAATTTAGAGTCGAGGGTAAGCCGGTGTAGAGAATCTATTATTTTATCCTATAACAGGTCGTTCGCATGATATGGTAAGGATTGATATTACGTTTTTTCTTCCGTATATGTTCACGGTTCGTATAGCTTCGCAAAGTAACTAAAATAATGCTTTGGCATAGTGTGAAATCGTTCATCTTAATCAGCAGGAATATTGTCGATTTCTTAACAAAATGACGTGTAATAACACCTTAACGTTCATGTCTTTGTTTAAATAAGGTATAATATTTTTTTTTTTTTACAATATGTCATCATCATTACATCCCATACTATCCCACGCTGAGAGCAGTTAAGAGAGAATATTTTGAAGGACTCTCAGAAATACAGATTTCCTCGCTATGTTCTCATTCATCGAGGTAATATAATAAAGTGTTAAATGCACATAACCTTTCAATATTGACATGTGCAGGATTCGAATCCAGCTCCGCAGGAGATCAACGTTCAGACCACTGGGCTACTGATCTTGTATATCAGGGTAAATTAAGGCCAAACTCTAGAGAGTTACGCCGTAATTTACCCTAATATAGAAGACCTGATATAAAGCTGTCTAGGCAGCTTTTCTTTCTTATTATGTACAAATAGGCACGGAACTTTATTGAAATTTGAATAGGTATAAATGATATATCCTCAACACGAACGCTCCTATGCATTGAACAATCTACCAAGTTGCGAGTAGTACTTATCGTGATATCTGTTAGTTGCACACGAAAAAAATATTAAGTCATAAATTCAAATATTACAAAAACGTAAAGTGTATATTCTTACGAAGTATAGATTGTACGAATAAGCAATTTCCTATCTAGTCTTTTGTCGGTTTACGCAAAAACTCGCTCCTTATTGGAAATCCTTAACGAGACTCAGAATTATAAAATATTTTTATCATAAATTTCCTTTGTTAAACACGTTATTTCAGAAAAATAAAATTGAATCAACGCGGAGAGTCAACAATGCAGAACGTCTCAAGAATAAAAATACAGGTCAAGTACGAGTCACTATCACCCAGAGGGTGCAATAGGTAACAGTTAGGTAATTTCTCAATTATATATGTATAATAATATATAAATTCCACAAACCTTGAAAAATAACAGATTTTGAGGTTTATGAGGCACTTAATCATGTCTTTTAACTATTAGTGGTCCATTGTCTAATATGATTTGATAAAGCTGCTATCCGAGGGTGTGACAAGATATCATACATGACTCGATCTTCTAGTGTTATTACAATAACAGCCTTCTAGATCATGGAAGGATCATCTTCCGTCCATATCTCAACCTTACGACATACATACATCATATAAGGTTTCAGTCTAAGAGAGCATTATGTTTTAGATATTACTTTACTTAGAAATTAATCTGTAATAGTGAGAGTCAATTTGATAAATTGTCAATTTATTAACGAATTTCAGTACTACAGATCTTGATTATATAGTATACTTTTGGTGGAAATAATATAAGCTTAAAAAGTATAGCTATAATATTACTAATTTGAATTATTGAAAAGTAATTAAATACTCAACAAATAATTTAAATGAACACAGTAAATACTCTCATACAAAAATGTGGATTGAAATAACAATAATAGGAAGTAGCTCACGTATAGTAGAAAAGGACAATCGGATGTATTGATTTGTCATTTACAGTAAAGATTACCCAAGAAAGGACACTCACCTTTCGATTTATCGGACATATAATTTGGGATGAAACATTCGTTCTTCTATTTCAAAGTAAGAAAGCAATAAATTGCCAACGATATTCGATTATTAAGCAAGAACTGAACAGGATTTACAGTTGACATCGTAAACAAATTTCAATCATAATGTTATTATACATACCTACAACACAAAGAAGGTTGAATGTTTCTAAAATCCGACGTAGAATAGAAATTAGAAGATTAATTAAACAGGTAGGTATTATTTTCCTATATATTCATCAAGTACTTGTAATATGAGTACCGTTGATGAATTTATAGACGCAGTGTTTACTGTTTCTACCGATTAAAAATCTGTACATCTTTTAAAAAACAATACACTTTGATTACTATTGTTAAATAACCTGAGCGGTAATGGTTGGAGAGCTGATATTTCCATATAATTTACATATTTATCTATAGTACTAACGGAAACGTTACCTTGTAAGCACGCCACGATTAATTTTTTTTATATTGACTTGTATAGATAATTCGCTTCTTTGTCAAACTCCATGAAACTGTCCAGCTACTATATGTATATCTAACGTTCTTATTGGTAATGGGATAAGAAGTAAGAGTAGGTTAGTAGGTTAGTTTGTCCGATCGATATTCAGCCAGTATACAAGAAAAATAAAAAATTAATAGGTCTGTTTAGCTGTCAAGGAAAAAATATACGCAATACGAGAGGAGTCCCAACCCCAGAAAGGGACAGATCTGAGTTCTGAAAGTGATACCCTTAATCAATGTTACAGTTGATACTTGTAACTTTCTTTTATAATTCCTCTTCATCTATGTCAATCTATACTACTAAATAAATTTGTAGGGTCTGTCTGTCTGTCTGTAAATTCCATTTTTTGTCATATTTCACGATAAATATTCGTTTTATTACTCACTGATATAAAGTTAACCATTTTGACAATTTTTGTCCGTCTGTCCCGTTTTAACTCAAGAACGGTTTGACTGATCGTAATGAAAATTAGTATGTAGTGAGAACACACGATTGCGAAAATTATGGGCTTTATAAAAAATCAGTAAACCTAATTATGTCTTATCAAGGAAAAAAAATATAAAATTTTGAATAATCACGTATATAGTATAATAATTTATCAAATCCGAACGAAATCGGAGGAAGCCGCTAGTGTCGATGTATGTACATTATGCCATTAATATAACTACGAATTCCGTTTCGAGTAAAAATACAATTCTCTTTAATATTTCACCTGAAAGCCAAGTTTATCGAAATCGTAAATTATAAATGGGCAATGAAATATCTTTTGTTCTTATCATTACAATACAGCTGGTAATGATCCTGTTATTTTTCCTTAGTGAACTTTTCATGATAAGGACTATTAAATATTTAGAGCCGGGTGTCATTTTTATGTAGATATATTTTAAGCACTACAGTTAATATACATTAATCAAATGTAGTTAAAGTTACCTACAACTTGGAATTTATTGTAACACACCTCGATATCTACCAGAAATACGGAATAGTTTAATAAACATTTATTTGTTGCAAGTTTCGTTGTCAAAAGCATATACAATATGCATCCCTGGACTAGAAACATGAACACACAAACGAGACTCAATACCCACAACCGAGAACAAACATTTATACATATCGAACTCGATATTTTAGTAACTGGGCTTTAGGGTAGTCTAATACGGAATTGAAATATTGCAAATAAGAAACGTTGATTTTGGGCAGACCAAAGGTGTCGGTATTCTCGTAAGTTTCCTAACTTGTCGTTCCATTATTAGATTAGCTGGCGCTGGTGAGACATAAAATAACGAATAATGTGGTAATGCAATATTACTGATATTTTATTTAAGTCACAAATGACTACAAAGTTTCGATAACGACTTAATATGTCAAATGGACGCTTATTTGTTACTTTCACATATTAATGTTTTGTAGCAGTATTTGAAGTAGTGAAAGTCTTACGTAAGTTCGTTCCACAGTTTACACGTAGGTGGTGTTGATGGAACATGGTACTCCGCGATGTGTGGTGCCGAAAATTAACCGCAGGAATTAAACCAAACAGTTCTTCAGAACATTCCCCATTATACAGACGGTAGAATACACACAGAGAGCTTACGTCTCTCTTCAACTCAAGCGACTCTAGACCGTCTGTAAGCTTGGGATCGTCGACAATACGAATGGCTCGCCGTTGAATGCGGTTGAACGGATCCACTTGGCCAGCTGGGGCTCCAGGCCATAGGTGGGAGCAGTACTCCATGTGCGGTCGAATTTGCGCTTTATAAAGCATAAGCCTGTGCTTAGGCATGAAGTACTGCTTAGCTCTGTTGAGCACTCCCAATTTTCTAGCAGCTAGTTTGGCCTTACTAACCAAGTGGTCCCGAAACTGAACTTCATTCGAGATGTCAACACCAAGGATCCCAATACTTTTAGAGATGTTAAGAGGAATGTTCTGGAACTGTGGTGCTATGACGAATGGGTTTTTTTAGCGGTTAACGCGCAAACTTGTGTCTTCTCGGCGTTGAAATGGACTAAATTAAATCTACCCCATTAATACCCGCTCCAGAGATTTCTCGACTTCAGACACAAGTTTTTTCCTCTTCTCCTCAATTTGCACCCGAGAAAGATTTGCCCGGCCTGTGTAACGAGCATCACCCGTACTGTCATCAGCATAGCAATGGATATCGCCGATGTCGAGCATATCATTGATATGCATGATGAACAGTGTAGGTGAAAGCACAGAGCCTTGTGGGACGCCAGCATTTATGGGCTTCGTGTCCGAACATGTTTCATCAACAACGACCTTGACGCTCCGCTCCGATAAAAAACTAGCAATCCATTTGCACAATTTCTCGGGTACTCCGTAGGAAGGCAGCTTAGACAGTAATGCCTTGTGCCACACCCAATCAAAGGCCTTTGCAACATCCAAACTTACAGCCAATGCTTCTCCCTTGCTCTCGATTGCTTCCGCCCAGCAATGAGTAAGGTATGCTAAAAGGTCGCCAGCCGATCTGCCATGGCGGAAACCGTATTGATGGTCACTAATCAGCTAGCGATCCTCTAGATACCGGAGCAGTTGGGTGTTTATTACACGCTCCATTAGTTTGGAAAGCAGAGAGGTTATAGCTATTGGTCTGTAATTGGATGGATTTGACCTGTCTCCTTTTTTAGGAATAGGGTGGACCAGAGCTACCTTCCATGAAGACGGCACTATGCCGGCAGAACAGGAGAGTTGGAATAGGCGCGTTAAAACCGGGGTCATTTGTACATTTGTTTTATTTATCTAACTATAAAAACTCAAATAAATATTGACAATTAAAACAAAACGGTATATCCAAAAAGATACATTTAACCTTGTGACTAAAATTGAAATCAGACCCACATAATTTTATTATCCGTTTAAGAACTCCACTCGAAACTCAATAAATTAGGAATCGAGATTCAAGATATGAAAATTTGACTTATAATCCGGTTTGATTGGATAAAATGTAACCCAGACAATCGCAATACATTCATAACTTTGAAGTTATCGTGAAAAGACTAAAACAATGAGATTCACTCAATTGTGTTTAGGGCAAAATTAAAAAAAAATGTAAATGAGACCTCCTACTTCTCTCTCCGATCATATCATAGCTCGCGCGTACATCTTTGACTCCTTTAATGTTCCTTGTTATATATACACTGGAAAATGAAACAGAATAAGCAAATGTAGCCCAATGGCAACGATGTAAGAGTACATAGCTCATGCGTACTTGATAAGTAATCTTAAATTCCACTTATCCACTTCATAATATACTTGTGAATCACACAGAAATTAAAAAAAGAACTCCCTTTAGTTTCCTCAGTACTTAAAAATAGATTTAAAAAAATTCATACTCTTCCTAAACATAGGTACTAATCAACAAAATAGATATTATTGTCCAAAATGGCAATAGTAGCTATTTGTAATCAATATTGTTTCCCTATATTTTAACATCCGGAGTGTGAGGAGCTCCACACAACTTTGATTCCAAGATAACGCATGAGGCTGTAGCAAACAGGTCCTCCTCTTTAAGGTCGTCTGGTTTTTTACCCGCCGGAATAGCTACTAACTTCCTTCTAGAATCAACTTTGCAATATTTTTTACGTGTTTCGGTTACAATTGCGGTAAGCCAGTAATGTGAATTTCTTCGCTTCCATCTTGACCGGCACATATGGGGTTTTTTTTTATGTTAATAGCCGACAAACGAGCAGATGAGCCACCTGATGGTAAGTGGTCACCGTAGCCCATGGACATCAGCAAAACCAATGGTATCACTAATGCATTATCGGTCAGGAAATTAGAAGAAGGTAAAAAAGAACAACCATTTACCATTTGATGATGCATCTGCTCTTCAGCTATGGACATAAAATGAAAATAAAAAATGCGTTACTCCTTTTATCATTCAAAGCAAGCAAATAATTATTTAAAAATCGAATTCGAAATTTATTAATTGGTTTCTCTTTGAAATTATAGCAGGGGATTTTTGAAATTTATTATTTTAAGCTTCCATTGACGTCGATTAGCATTGAGCTTTTGATCAACATCAGCTGTCAGCTGTACTGGCGCCAAGCCAAGTGTCATTCATGCTTGATGCAGCAACTATTGCTGATAACACGATACACATAGTATGGAGAATTGAATAATTTAATTATAATCTATATACGTATTTACCCAATAGAAGTGTTTACGATACGTGAAATCTGTATGCGATCTTCAACGCCTCAAGGCTTGCGTATTGTGTAGTTTGAGAGGATTATTATTAAAGACGAAGTTCACTTAACCATCGCTGCTGACGAAAGCGTAAATGCATATTTATGGATTTTCCGTGTATAAGTAAATTTATTACCTGCAGATTTTCATATTCTCCGCCGCACAAATACGGACAAAATATATGGTTAGTAATTTTTATCGAGATTGCTGTCGATATTTTATTTTTTATTCGTTCGTACCCATGTAGGTATATAAAATATTTTCGTAAAATAGGTACTGTAGTTGTCGATCGATCTAACTGTAATTTCATATTGGACTTATTTTATCACACATCAATTAATATTTGTATTTGACTTTCAATTACGTACAACCCCTGTATTGAAAACTCGTGATCACCTGGTTTTAGGTTAGACGACAATCGCGATGATATGACTTGTAATGGTTATATCAATAAAACTTTATTTCGGCGTGGACTATGCAGCGCGGTGAATATTTCCTATTTCAAATAATCACTTGCAGTGTAGCGTTCAAATAAGACAAGGCTTCAGGGTGTGATTGTTTCGCACAATACTCACGCAGTAATACGCGTACGTACTTGTATTTACGTTTAAATTCGTATTTCAATTCGACTTAAAAAACGCAGAGCTAATATACAACTGAACTCAAAAGTCATAAACTTTCACATATTTTACACCCAAGTAACCATATTGAATCGAGCCGGCGCGACGACCCGTTACAAATTTTTAATTATTAGGACCTTTATTACTCGTTCCTCATTGTTGACCTTCCACAATGACTCGGTCTTCTTTCCCTAAGACCAAATGACGCATTTATCATGGAGATTTTTGTGAAAAAATATTTTGCCATTCAAAGTCTCGTTGTTGTTGTGATATGGACAAATGATGCTACACATTTCTTTGCAACACTAATTTTTTTCATTTATAATGATATGATGAGTCATCAAATTAAATGACGGCTGGCTATGACTCTAGGTGTACCTCACGTTATGGCAGAACGTGTGAACAGAATATTAACAGTATAATAAAGGAAATTGCTCACCGGCAAATCCTACTTCGGATACTCACAGAAGTAACGATATATAAACATTCCTACGTACAGCCGATATGAATACATAATTCTGTGGAACAAATGTGCTTCATGATTTGAACATATGTACGTTTACTCGTGTGTGCGGTACTCAAATTGTACGATTGCGTAAGCTTTCACATACTGACTAGGGTTACGTGTTTGTGTTTCAATTTTATTTTGCGCTAAATTAAGAAGCTTATAGCCTGCGGGTTGTAATTTAACCTCCTACATCAGTGGACTACCTTAATTATTAGCGAGGTTATATAGAAAAGTTTATAAGTAGTTTTTTCGGTTTCAAAAGCAATTTAAGTGGACAGGTAAGTACTCGTTTGTGTAGTGCAATTTTAGTAATGTAATGTAGCATAACGTTATATACTTTTCAAAATACAGATATGTATGAAATCCAAATCGGGTTTGCATGGTATTCAGTTCCATACTGCTAATCAATGTAGGTAATAATATTATCGTTCACGACAGAAATTAGGAAGTCAGAATTTTTCAAATATGTTTTTCCATAAAAAAAAATTATTTTAATCCAGGTGTTTTTGGTGGTAACAAGGAAGTATGGTCAATTTAATGTCATTTTTTTTTAAATCTTTTGAAATTTCACTTATAAACTTAATATTTTAAATTTCCGT